>JAXQQM020077879.1:0-145269 GCA_034641835.2 Pinus albicaulis
TCTGGTGGTGGGAAAAACCGTCGGAATACCAACATTTAAAGGCCTATTATAAAGTTTATATTACAACTCTCAAGCTAAATAATTTTATTTGTACTTTTTGTTTAGGGTAGCATTTAATTTACTACATATCGAAAAACACATGACATTCAATGATGCACTTAAGTAAAAAAAAAACAATTATAGACATTATGACTGCATTTAAAAAGCCTATAGAGAATGTAGGTTTTAATACCTAGAATGAATTTAAATTAATGCATCACTCAACAACTTTTTGTTTTATCTTGAAATTTTATTTTACCATAGATAGGGGTTGTTTGATCTCTAGTTCACCATTATATGGTGGGATACATTAAGGGTTGACATGAAATGTTGTAGGTTAAGCTCTTAGTGTTGAGGAATATTGTGGAAGTTAAAAAGTAAAATATTTGGTTTAGTTTTTTTTTTTTTTAAATATCTTCAATATTTTTTTTTTTTAAATTTCGTTTGAGAAAGGCCATATCAAATTTGGTAAGTTGTGATCACACGGGTGCCTTTTGCACATTCGTGTGGTCCGTTTTCCATTTTCTCCCTTGTGCCTTCATTTGGTCGGGCGCGCCGTGTCAAGGTGCCCGCCCAAACGCGTTCGGGTCAGGTCGTTTCGTTTGAGGGCGCCCGCCAAGACACATTCGGATTGGGTCAGGTTGTTTCATTTGAGGGCACCCGCCCAAACGCGTTCGGGTCAGGTCAGGTCGTTTCGTTTGAGTGCCCCTGCGCAAATGCGTTCGGGTCGGGTCGGGTCATTTCGTTTGAGGGCACTCGCCCAAACACGTTCAGGTAGGGTTAGGTCGTTTCGTTTGAGGGAATCCACCCAAATGCGTTCGGGTCGGGTCGGGTCGTTTCGTTTGAGGGCACCCACCCAAACGCGTTTGGGTTGGGTCGTTTCATTTGAGGGCGACCATATCAAGTTTGCTAAGTTGTGACTGCATGGTGCCTTATGCACGTTCGTGCAGCCCCTTTTTCATTTTCTCCCTTCTGCCTTTGTTCAGTCGAGCGCGCCATATGAGGGCACCCACCCAAACGTGTTTGGGTCGGGTTGGGTCATTTCGTTTGAGGGTGGCCGTATCAAATTTGCTAAGTTGTGAACGCACAGGTGCCTTTTGCACATTTGTGCAGCACGTTTGTTGTTTGCTACCCTGTGCCTTCGTTTAGTCATGCACACCGTGTGAGGGAACCCGCACAAACGCATTCGGGTCGAGTCGTTTTGTTTGATGGTGGCCGTATCAAATTTGCTAAGTTGTGACTACACGAGTGCCTTGTGCACGTTCATATGGCCCACCTGTCATTTTCTCCCTTATGCCTTTGTTCGATCAGGCAGGTCGAGTCGTTTCATTTGAGGGCGCCCACCCAAACCTGTTTGGGTCAGGTCGTTTCAGTTGAGGGCACCCGCCCAAATGTGTTCGAGTTGGGTCGTTTCGGTTGAGGACACCCACACAAACGTGTTTAGGTTGGGTCGTTTTGGTTGAGGGCGCCCATATCAAATTTGCTAAGTTGTGACCGCACAGGTGCCCTGTGCACATTTGTGCACCCCTTTTGCCATTTTCTCCCTTGTGCCTTCGTTTGATCGTGCCTATTGTGTCACGCCGTGTGAGGGCGCCTGCCCAAACGCGTTTGGGTCTGGTTGTTTCGTTTGAGGGCAACCATATCAAATTTGCTAAGTTGTGACTGCACGGGTGCCTTGTGCACGTTCGTGCGACCCATTTGCTGTTTTCTCCCTTGTGCCTTTGTTCGGTCCATTGTGCCATCTCATTTCATTTGAGGGTGTCTGCCCAAACCTATTTGGGTTGGGTCGTTTCAGTGGAGGGCACCCTCCCAAAGGCGTTCAGGTCGGGTTGTTTTGGTTGAGGGCGCTTACCCAAACATATTTGGGCTAGGTTGTTTCAGTTGAGGGCGCTCGTGTCAAATTTGCTAAGTTGTGACCACAAGGGTGCCTTGTGCATGTTCATGTAGCCCGTTTACCAGTTTCTCCCTTGTGCCTTCGTTCGGTCGGGCGCACCATGTGAGGGCGCCCGCCGAAACGCGTTTGGGCTAGGTTGGGTCGTTTCGTTTAAGGGCAGCCCTATCAAATTTGCTAAGTTGTGACCACAGGGGTGCCTTTTTCACGTTTGTGTGACCTATTTTCCATTTTATCCCTTGTGCCTTCATTCGGTCATGCACGCCATGTTGCGTTGTGTGAGGGTGCCTGCCCAAATGCATTCAGGTTGGGTCATTTTGTTTGAGAGTGATCGTATCAAATTTGCTAAGTTGTGACTACACGGGTGGCTTGTGCACGTTCGTGTAGCCCGCTTGCCATTTTCTCCCTTGTGCCTTCGTTCGGTCGGGCACGGCATGTCATTTCATTTGAGGGCACCTGCCCAAACCCGTTCGGGTTAGGTCATTTCGGTTGACGGTGCCTGCTCAAACACGTTTGAGTTGGGTCATTTTGGTTGAGGGTGCTCGCCCAAACACATTTGGGTTGGGTCGTTTTAGTTGAGGGCACACGTATCAAATTTGCTAATTTGTGACCGCACGGGTGCCCTTTGCACATTTGTGTGGCCCGTTTGCTGGTTGCTCCCTTGTTCCTTTGTTCAGTCATGTGCACTGTGTCGCGCCGTGTGAGGGCGCCCACCCAAACGTGTTCGGGTTGGGTCATTTCATTTGAGGGCGACCGTATCAAATTTTCTAAGTTGTGACTGCACGGGTGCCTTGTGCACATTCGTGTAGCTCATTTTCCATTTGCTCCGTTGTGCCTTCATTCAGTCCGGCTCGCCGTGTCATTTCTTTTGTGGGCGCCCACCCAAACCCATTCGTGTCAGGTCTTTTCCTTTGAGGGTGCTTGCCCAAACGCGTTTGGGTCAGGTCGTTTCGGTTGAGGGTGCCTACCCAAACGCGTTTGGGTCAGGTCATTTCGGTTGAGGGCGCCCATATCAAATTTGCTAAGTTGTGACCTCACAAGGTCCTTCCATAGGACTCATGCAGAACAATGTTCAGGGCGGGCACATTCAGGTCGAGTCAAGTTCGTGTAGCACGTCCGTGTTCAAGACGTGCAGAACAATGTTTGAAGGCGCGAAAGTCATTCATCAGGGTTGAGCCGGGTCGAATGCGACCCGAATGCATTCAAACATTTTTCCAACATAATATCAGAGCTAAGATGCAAGAAAGAGACTCAAGATTACATCCTAGTTGGCATTATGGCAAGGGTTATAAAAAAGGGTTTCAAGTTTGTTGGGAATCTCACTACATTCATCAAGGGTTTCATTTTGAAGATTATTTCCAAGCTAGAAGTAATGGATGGAAGTTTATTTTCCACTTTGTCTGGGAATTTCAAGAATGAGAATGTACTGGTTATTGATAATGGTGCTTCTAGACATATGGTGGGAGAATACATCCAGCTTCAGACTTTGTCAGAAGGAAACTCCATCTCCTAGCTCAATCTGAAATTGCATGTCCTTCTCATTCAGGTAGCTGAAATACTTCTTGTTCATGGTCATGTGGAAGGATGCCCATGCCACCTAGCTCATCTTGAACCTGAGTGAAATTTGAAAGATATGTGATGATGGGCTCATCTTTGCTCATCTACTTACTTCTTAGCTTCTCTTTGAAAGCAAGCTTCGTGACATCGGTGGAAGCCTGAAACAAATTGAAGATGGCTTTAAATTTAAACATCTCATACACTGTCTTCTTCTCATTGAGATGAGGAATAATATGATCTTTGGCCCCGTCTAGAATGATCCTTCTTTCCTTGGTGTCATTCTTAGTATGCTGGGCCAACCATTGGAGATCTTGAGGTGGCACTATTGCCTACTTGACATACTCTGCTACCCCATTATCTTCCAACACTACTATGATTTGTTTCTTCCATGCACGTAAATTTGAGGCTCCTTCTAAACTGTGATTTGACCTTAGCCCTAGGACCGACACATTTCTATCCAAGGAACTGCTCTGCTCTGATCTTCAAACTATCACCCTAAAAACAATCGTGTGCTCATGTTGTCCTAGCTGGACAGACCTTGCAAACACACAGACCCTTTCTCCTACTTTCGTGCACTCAGATAGTCCTTATTTCCTTGTGCACAAGTTTCCTAGTTCCTAGTGTAGAGGACTCCCTATTCTTTAGGGCTTGACTCCTATTTCTTAGCGCAGAATTACCCTATTTCCTAGCGTAATTCTGCCATGAGAAAAGCTCTCTTCAATGTTACATATTGGCTCCTCCAAGATACGCACTCACAACAAAGATCTCTCACACAATTTTGTGCTCTCTCTCACAATCTTGTGAGCTGTGTCTCGTCACAGTCCTTTGTGCACAAAACAACTATGAAACTTTGTGCCTCTGTCCTCCTTTATTGATTTGATCCATGCTAAATTAGCAAGTTACAAATTTAGAACATGTGGTTTGATTGAATAGTTAACAGAGTCTAAGGATTGAAGCTCCCAACTCATCCTCTTCTAAATTTATAATTGCCTCTCGAACTTGTAGTCAAACTGAAGAAGGTCCATGTAACTGATCCTCCAACACTACGCATGAATTCACCATCTCCACGAACTCGTCCATGGGAAAAGGAAGACAAATCATGGTCTTTTTGGCTAAGGCACGCACCAGAGAAGACCTTCTCTTGCTAAACTTTTCAACAATCCCCTTGTCCATCTTGATTACATACGATGTCATTGGGTTCATGGTCTTCATATCATGCTTGAATAATTGTGGGTTTTGCTCCTAACAACTATCGATTAAGACGATTCATTGCATCCTAGGGTTGACAAGATCACAGCTATGCCATCTCCATGAGATCAAGTTTAATGATCACTTTTTTGAGGGAGGTTCTGTTGTTTGTTTTGGGACTCAAGAGGTTCTCTTGTGACTTTCTCTCATAGGTATGATTAGAGAGGCCTAGATTTATCTGTTCAAGAGTCGATTCTCTCTATACAAGAGACTTTGGATGGCCTCTCCAGATTCAGTACCACTAAGAGCATTGCTTGTTTATTCCAGCATATTTGGGTTCTTGGTGGTGTGAATCCTAGGTGACCTCCTTTTCCTTGGAGTTAGATGGCATAGATTCATGAGACAATGAAGTTTTCCCACATGGTTAGTAGGCACATCACCTCTGTGATTTTAGAGCTTGATTTTCCTAGTTCAAACTATGGTCTCCTCAGGTTGGCTTGAGTAAGCCAAATCTCCATTGTGAAATTATTCTCATCAACCTCTATAAAAAAGAGAGGAATTACCACCCTCTATAAAGAAAGGAAGCCTTTCTTGGTTCCATCCCTTTTCCTGTTCCTGGTTTTCTGCGCTATTACTTGTGCGTGGTTCAAAATTTCAACTAGTATCCCCCAACAAAAATTCAGTGAACACTAGCGTAGCTGGGATCCCTTGCAACAAAGATGGTAAATGTGATGTAGTTATTTGTAATGCAATGGTGATGATTATGATTATGTCTGATACTAGCTGAGAAACATTAGGCATGGGATGAGTGGGGCATGTTAGGTGATGGGATAAAAGTGAGTCCAATATATATATATATACTTAAAACTTGGGCTTTAATTTGCTTAAGTCCCTTTTGATTATGCATTTGGTTCCCAATGTAACCTTGGGGTGATTCAAATGGTCATTAACACCTAGGGTCTAGGCCTTGGTTCCCCGTAGACCTTGCTTTGAAGGGGCATGTTAAAAGTAACCTATGAGAGTATATATGCTTTCATTGTCCGTGGAATTTGGAGATCATGATATCAATACTAGAGTTATGTTGTTGGTTAGAGCTTGTTAGGTGTGCAGGGTTATGCTATTTGTTTGATCTTTCATACTAGAGAGTTAGGGAAATGCTGCTAGCATTGGTTAATTGTTCTTGAGATATGATAATATAGATAATTTAATCTTAATAAATGTCCACAAATAACTAGAAAAGTAGGTCAATGAGATTAAAATATTTATATTTTATTGAATTTATTAAAATATTAATTATTAATATTTATATTTTATTTGTTTGAATTATATTATATAAAATTAAATTTTAAATATATTGTAATTTTATTTTTAATTAATAATTAAAATAATAATTATTAATATTTTAATTATTAAAAAAAAAATTGTTTCAAATTTTGATGGCATGCCACATAAAATTTTATAAAAGTTTGATGGCATGTTTTGATTTCATTAAAACAAATAAAAACCCAAAGTGTTCTATTTCATTAAAACAAATAAAAGGCCGAAGTGTTCAAAGCCCCTGTTCAAAGCCTGACCTGTTCGACTGTCAGGAAGATGAAGATGAGGTTGAAGCCCCTGTTTGAAGCCCCTGTTCGACTGTCAGGAAGACGAAGACAAGGTTGAGGTACTCGCACATGGGTGCCCTTGTTCGATTTCATTAAAACAAATAAAATCCAAAAGTGTAAGAAAGCCCCTATTCGAAGCCCCTGTTCGACTGTTAGGAAGACGAAGACGAGGTTGACGTACTCGCACATGGGTGCTATCGCGTAGAGAAACTTCCAGATCAATTTGGAGGAAAACTAGCTTTTCTTACCCAAACTCGATGTGCTAGTTATTTGGCGCCAAATTTTTTTTCTCTTGGGGCTCAGAAAAGTTTCTATATAATTAGAGCTTTTATCATGGAATTTTCTTATATTGTATTGTGGGAGCTAGTGAAGACCTTGTGGTATACTTTGGCTCAAGATATCCAGGAGGTATATTCTCTTTTGCATTTTCTTTCCCTATCATCAATTTCAATTGCTACTAGTGATTATTTATTCTGCCTCTTGTGCCCTCAAGTCCTATATCTATTTCTCTAAGCCAATTTTTTGTACAGATCCTGAAATAAAAGCCTGGCTGGAAGAAAATAAACATCCATTCTTTGGATTTCCAACATTGGTACGATTCAGTTGGGCAACTTGCAACAGTTATACCAAAAAGGGTGCTACAGTGATCTGGTAAGTCACATGGCAAGATTTTTTAATGCATAAAATTAAGTTTGAAGTACAATGGAGGACATAGAATAATATTTAGGACTCATTGAAATGCCACAGTTGGCTATGCTTAGTTTCACGTAAAGATTTATAAGTTTCTTTATAAATTGATAATTTGATAAATCATGGATGTGAGTCCCTGTTGTAGCTGCTTAGATTACATTCTCTTTGTTTATATTTAAAATTTGACTTTCCCGTTTCTAGTGTTCAAGATTTGAGGCCTCTCTAGTGACTGGTTCTTATAATGGTCACCTTTTCCCCCTTTTTTATCTTGGGTAAAATGTGTCTTATATTTCATTACTAGAAAATAAAAGGTACATCAAGAATTATGAATTTAAAGACACTATCTGTTGCAACTACTGATGCAACATCCATAAATTCATTTTTGTAACAAACATTATAATAGAGGTGAATAAAGTGGTGACTGCAACTATAAGAATTGTAGAGGTGAGACAAAACCAGACGATCATAAGATTTTGTGCTTATTGTGACATTTCCTTCCTGTGCCTCCTTAATCTAGGCACAACAATCTCTAGACAAAATTTTATTCTTCAATCAAAAAATATAATTTCAAACACATACTTGGTGATGCATGCTTCAGAAATTTGTATGGAAATAATGGACCAGGATTTGTAGATCAAATAGTGTATTTATCCAATCAAGCATTCAATCCCTATTGTGATAAGGAGTCCACATATTCTTTGGCTTATTTACAATGTGGATTGCTTCAGAAAAATGTTTTAATTAACTGTTGCAAATATATATACAAAGAAAATGAGATTAACTTTTGCATTCTCCCTAAGTAAGAATTTGTTCTCTGATCAAGAAAACATGTTCTTCGCAGAAATATCTCGGCCCTTAATGGAGTGAGCTCAATCAATAATGAATAGGAGAAAATCGTAGCCCATAGAGAAGATAATTTGTCATCATTAATGGCCAAAAATTCACCTTCTTACAAGGATGGAAAACCTCTACGAATGACGATCCAATATATACGTAAAAATTATGCAAAATCAAGATATCAGATCAATATAGTGATATGTACCATATATGAGATATCGTTTCATCAAGAGCAGGGTCACATTCCATCATATGGAGAACGCGATTGAATCATACCAGACCATGACCATATGGCATATATGGAAAAGTTCTAAATTTTAGTTGTCACATCATGAAGAGCTGCAGAATGAATTGTGTCAATGAAAGAGATTTCCCAACAACCCTAAATAGAGACCAAATTCACATCAACATATACACCCTTACTAACAACATGGATAAATAAAACCTCATACTATTACAATCCTAATATAATCTAAAACAACAGGTTCTATAGGAGATCCATGAGAACCTCAACACAACGTAGAGATGTCTTAGCATCTAACCAACCTCAATATAAAGCTCTAATGGAAGGAACCCTCTTAATAAGATATAACAGCTACATGTATCTAAGATCTCGAAGGTATATGTAGATTTAGATTCTAGGAAGAGAAAAAGTATTTTTTATTAAAAAGTTAATGTTTTTATCAAACAATAGTTTCATTTCCAGGTCTTGTTCATGAACTATAACTTATAACGGAAGTCTTGTTTCATTACTACTCTAGCTCTTGAATTAGATAAAGGAACCAAAAACTCCTACCAAACACCTATCATCGGCTTAAGGGACAAAGGACCTCAAATAGAGGAAAACCCTAGAGTATAAGTACCATGGTGCAGAACCGATGTATCCCTCCACTTTGATGGCCTTGATCTACGACTTAATTCCCTATTTTTCTGCTCATGTTCCCCTCATCTCTAGAATGTATCCATAGGATCCTATCCATCCATGGATAGCACTATGAGAAAGTGGATGTTGTGGGCATGGATATGTAATCCTTATCTAACCAAAGCCAGTTTTGGTGCACTTGGCTAATTAGGAATGTCTTGAACTAAGTGAATTCTCATGTTTTTCTAAAGGCATGTACCTTAAAGAAGGTGACGATGATGGAGTATTGAAGTAACACAAACTTAAGCATCTAGGGCGAGGTGACTTTGCCATTATCTAGGGTTACTTGTTTCTTGTAGAAGGATTGTTGAAAGTACATGAAGAAATCATGATTGATGAAGTCATGGTCCACTAGCTTTGTGTTCTCCACTTTTCTCATGAAATATCTTATAACTTCAACCTGTGGGTCAACCACTTATCCAAATAGGTCTTCCTTTCACTTAAAATCCTATATTCGTGACCATATCTCTTTTGTGCTACTCTTCCCTTTGATTTTACTCTACCCATGGTTTCTTTCTAGTACTTTGGTTTATGCTACTATACTTTGGTAATGGATGGTCAAAGCTAAGGAGAAACTTGGTCAGATTCTCTCTGCACTGTTGGTTCTAAGCTATAGGGTGTGCAATGACTGATAAGTAGAATAGTGAGAAAAGAATGTGAGCAATAACTGGCTAATTCCTGCAAGAGATTTGTGCCAAACTTTTCATCAATCCCCGACGTTTTTTTTTTCCATCTACCATTTTGGCCATTGGAATTCCAACGATGATCTCCATCGGAACTGCAACGAGAGTTTAAACTTGTTGGCATTTTGACGAACTCTTCAAACCATCAGAATAACGATGACCTCTTCAAACACAGATTGGGACTGCTAGAATGGGAGGTTAGTTATATGGAGGGACAAGGCCCACTATTGGGATGTGGATTAACAAGGATGTTAGCAGGCTTGCTACAAAACCTAAATAACAATTTAAGCAATCACTATTGAACCAGTATTATTTACCTTAATTGTTGGAAAATAACAAAGTTCTTCCCCATAATGTAATAGTCCTAATCCCATAACAAGGAAGACTGATAACACGGCATTAGAAAGCGAGCAAATTACATAAGGCATCAATGATAAAGAATGTATGTACAGATCAACTATCTTTAGTTGAGCAGTGATCTTAAACAAGTTGATAATCAGTAACTTACTAGTGAAGACATTCAAACAGATGCACTTAAAAGAAGGTAACTTCGAACTATGGGATACTCACCGTGTGATATTTGGACCCAGAAGCTAACATAATCCAACGGAAATCCAACTACCATAAGCTAACATAGTCACAACACTGCAATCTCAAATCCAACTACCATAATTTTCTCAGTGCTAGCCCTCAATGCCACCTGAAAGAGAAAATATACTTGTATATTAATGTGGATAATTTTCCTTTTTAATTCACTTTCATCATGCCTAAACAATGCCCCAATTTTTTTTTAAGGAGAGCCAGAGATAAGAGCTGCAGAGAGCTAACTGAGAGCCAATTATTTGGAGGAGAATTTGCGATAATTGGTGTTATTGATCTGGATTTAAATTTCTTCGATGGATTGTTTTTATTGGTTTGTATTCTGTTGGTGTTTTGCATCAAAATGGAGCTATGTGCAAGCTAGATTAGTTTTCTTATAGAATGTAGTCTGGAAAGCATTCTAGAGAGGATATGGTTGGCTATCATTTCCGCCTTTTTGTTGAACTTTACTTTCCGTGTGGATCTAAATGAGGTGGTATCAGTGATGGTAAAGAATTGCATTGGACATACTCAAATCTCATTCATTGCATTGTATAGAGAGAATGAAAGTGCTTAGCAACCCCATTAGGGCATCTTAAACTTGGTGCTCAGCAACCCCATCAGACCATCTTAAATCTGGAGATTTTCCATAAAAGAATGATAAGATCTCCATCATAATGGAGATAGTTGGGCCTTCTAAAAGAATGTTGAAATGTTCATCATAATAGAGATTATTGACGGTTGGAAGTAAAAGTTTTTAGGGGCTAGTTTTCATAGAAATAGAATAAATTGGATCAATAATGGCCTAAAAGACTTGAAAGGTTTAAAAGTAAATTGATCCATAACCTAATTTTGACTTTGAAACTTTTGATTGGCCTTTCAATCAAAGAATGTTTAAATGTTTGTCCTAATGGATATAACAGATACATAAAGAATTTTCTTGAAGAAGTTCTAAAGATGTTTAGATTTAATAAAGCTATAATAAACTAGATCAATAATGACATTGGAAGATCATAGAGAAACATAGTACTTAGTTTTCTTGAATACACTATTTTTACTATTTTTACTATGTTTGATACTATGTTAACTGAAAATGGGTTGTTACAAAAATGGGTTTTGTAACCCAACCATAGATTATATGCTCTTTTGGGGAGAATTTGCTAGTGTTTATCTTTTTAGAAAAGTTGACATTTCGAATGTTGATTTCACTCCGATTAAGGATTTGGAAGAATTTACTAGTGTTTATATTTTCAGAAATATTTTCCAGAAAACCTACAATCTAACAAAATTCTCACAAGAATTTTAAATTTGTCAAGATATCACATATATATATATATGATTTTTCCAATCAAGATCAAAACTGTCTTTGACTTGAGCTCTGCACAGATGGAAAAAACCACATACCCTTTTACACGCCTTCATTGGGATGGGATTGACCACTTCAGGAGCTAACAATCATAACTTGTCTCAAAAATTGAGAAGATATTGTTCAACCAATTCTGCGTGACTTTGTACTTCAATGACAAGGATGAAGTTTAGTCAAATGGAAATCACAAAGGGTGTCACCCTGGGAGAAGACAACAGATAATATGAAATAAAAAACAATTGAATTTTTGCTGATGATTGTCTTCCTTCCTTTTGTCAAACTAGCGACTTCTTTTCCTTGTGGTCATTATCAAAGTAAACTACACTCACAAATTACTTCATCAGATATCTCTCCAAGATCAAAGATTTGGAAAATAATTATGGGTTTGTACCATTTTATGAAGTTGGATAGCTTATCCCAAACCACTATTCGCAACAAGGGCTGACCTTTTAGTCAGATCCTGGCTGGTTGGGTTGACTCAGGACCTGATGCGACCTTTCAGACCCTTGTTAGATGGCAGAGTTGACTCGGGACCTTGTAAGACTTTTCAGGCCCTTTTTACAGCTGGTTATAGTCCTGTTATATAGAAAAATATAATAAATAAATTATTTAATACAAGTTTTAAGCCTCCCAGTTGAAATCAAATATTTTAAGATGATATGTACCAAATTTATTAAGTTGAGAGGGATTGGTTATCATATTTGAAGGCCAGTTTTGAACACTTGATTTACTCTGCCCCTGGTTCAATTATATTATTCCATTGAAAGTTTGAAACTTGACCATGTTCTGCCTGCAAGGGATTCTTGGTTTCTGACATTTAATATATTGAACTTTATGCTTCCACGAAAAATGATTTACTCAAGGCTCCATGCTTTTAATAGACATCAAATCAATTCCAAGAACTAACTTTTATTGACCAATTCTAAAACTGCATATTATATTGAACCTTATGCTTCCACTTGAAAAATGATTTACTGAAGGCTCCAAGCTTTTAATCGATATCAAATGAATTCCAAAAACTAACTTTTATTGACCAATTATAAAACTACTTAAAAAATCAATAGGATCTCCATCTCTATTTAGATTATGTACCTCTCAGCTGTGAAATAATGAAAAATGATTCTCCAGCATCCTTGCTGGAGAGGAAAAATAAGCTCAATAAATATCCTAACTACTCTTATTTGCTACAGATGCCCGCAAGTACTTTCCTCATATACTGTATAATACGATCATATTTGGCATGTTCCCACATATGGAATAACCAAGGGCACTACTTTTCCTTCAACAATGAATTGCAGCATGTAGATATCAAATTGTGCACCACATAGGAAAATCAAATCACTGCTACAGGGGATGATCCATACCCATTGGGGTGTGCTTTCTACTATTTCTAGGCTACAATACCACTTTCCTTGAGATTTGTATATTTTTCATACCAGTTTAACTCTTGGTTAATTTTGGAAGGATCACTATATACTTCTACATAGTCTCCTGGACTCCAACCAAGATACTCTTCTGTAATATTAACTCCAGTTGTAGCTTTGAAAGCTTCTACAAACTCCTTGACTGACCTACCTATGCACATCAAAACGATACATATAACAAAAAGTTACAAAATAAATTAGGTCAGTGCTCAGGTCTAACACAACAGAAACAATGACCAAGAATTACTGTTACGTTCAGACTTACATACCTTTTCCAGTGCCAACATTGTATATATTTACTTCACTAGGACGAACATTAACCAATGCTTTCACATGCACATCCACCAAATCTGTCACATCAATGTAGTCCCTGATATAGGTACCATCAGGAGTACTATAATCTATTCCTCTAACCTGCATTGACAAAAGGAAGAGAGCACCATTAAATTCATCTATATGATGAATAAGTTGTGATATACTGATGTTAATAATTTCAATCACTTTTCAGTTACTAACAGGTCTTAATGTATAATGTGGGATTGCTATCCTGAGTACAAGAAAAAATAGTGAAAATTCTAGATACAACATAATTTAGATAACAAGTCAGGCTTCGAGGCGTTAATTGAGGACTCCAAATTTGTAAAAAATTATTGTCTTAGATTTAGCATAAAAAAGATATCCCTAAAAACTTCGAAGTTCCAAATTTAGTTTGTATACTGCCCTCTACGTTACTTACACCATGTTACTAAATTAATCTCTCATAATGCATGTGAAGGAATCAGTACTGGATTCCCAAGAAGATGAACACCTATGTTGTAAGAAGAGGACCAGGAGGATAAGTGTTAGGAATAGCTGGAGAGATCACCCAAATTTCTTGTAATGGAAAGATATGAGATCTTGGAAATGGAGAACCCCCATAAATATAGAAAAATAGCAATGTTTTAGCCTCTGGGATTTTAGGATGCATATTAAGGGTTTTGAATTTTAAGGTATAGATTATAGCACCCTCCCTCGAAAGAAAAAGAAAAGAAAATTTGAATTCTTAGTTGGGCAAGACCATCAAACGGGATGGATCAAGGACACAAAACCCATCTACCCAGCTTTGGGGATGTTAATAATCAAATTATGGCACAGATGCATTAATAGCATCATTCTTAGAATTAATGAAATTAGAAAATATGTATCTAAAGAAGCAACCCCATCAGACCATCTTTTAGAAGGCCCAACTATCTCTAGTAATCATACATGCATTTTAATTACTTTGCACATCTCTTGTTGTTGTGATTAGGGAAAATAATAAATATCCATAAGGATAACAACATTCTACTAATTGGTTTCATAGCTGAAACCTGTAGCCAGTGAAAGCATATTCAATGGATTTTTCATTTATGCAATGGTAATATATTGCAGGAAGCAACATGGGCACTTACCTGAACCTCGTTTTGAGATCCACTTTGAACTTTGACATGCTGCTTCAAAGTGTCATGCTCGAGAATAGAACCTATTGAGAAAACTATTTTCTTCTTTTTAATAAATATAGATGATCTCATAGAATGAATTACAGTAGCTAACCTCAACAAGCCTTCAAGAGGTCCAGAATAGATAGTGGGCACTGTCTTGCAGACCTAAATAGTCAGATCAATTCAAATTTTACCCTCAGCACTCTACTACAGCACAAGCTACTCCATTTTGTAAGGTTATTGCAAGGATACAATTATAGGTTATAGCATAGATAGGGTGAATCCATTCTAATTAAAATTCTAGGTTATTGCAAGGCTATTGGGTGAATCCATTGAGGGTCAAGGTTGTCACGTGGAAGGAGGGATCAAGGTGCTAAACCTCATCTCCCCTTTAACAATGCCAAGTGTTTGTCAAATTCATTTGCTGGACAATGCATTATCGAGGGTTCCTTCAGCAAGGAAGCGATTTCATTCATAGTTGACCCAGTGGTTGGAGACTTCTCCCCAAGAGGGATCTTTCATTGCAAAATCCACAGATTGTATCAATGTTCTAGACTAGATGGGGATGTGATAATCACCTAGACTCCAATCCCATTTTCTAATCCAACATGCATAGCTAACAAATATAGAGTTGTAATCTTGAGCCGACACTCTGGAAGTAAAAGCAAGGGCAAGATCTCTACTTTATTACAACATTTCTTCGACAAATCTAGCAAAGATTTCATCTAAGGGTTTGAGCAGGTATAAATTACCTTTTAAGTTTTAAACCTTTTTTTTTATTCCAGATCTGAATTTATAGACTATTATCAATTTTCTAGGGTAAAAATAGACATTCATAGCTATTAGAAAGTAGATTTTATTGTTGAAATAAATTTCTGGGTTTTGACCCTAGGGGGAATCAATCCCTTTCCGTTGCATGTAGTTTACAAATAGCTGAAAACTTTGTTTTTACTTCTGTAATTTTTCCACTTTTGGAGGTTTGAAAGGTGCAAGAAAACAACATATTTTTCCGCTCTCAGTCACTTATAAAAAGGTAACTCAAGGAAATTTTCTCACGTTTGGTAGGGGCATTCTATCACTCACCTTTTGGTGTTATAATAGGTTATTTCTAAAGGTTTGAGTAGATAACAGGAAATCATGTTGATTTTTCCCTGGAAATTTCAGAATGGTAGCCTTGCAATTATAGATTCAAGTTTGCAAGGCTACCATTATCGGTTATACCATAGATTCAATTAACATTTTATTTGGGTTTTAGAATTCTCATTAGAGTTGCAGTCCAGCCATGGAATGTGCCTCTTTGTTTTTTGCAAAAAAATGGGGTATGAAAGCACTCCAAAATCAACAATGCCTTAGGGGGGGAGGGGGGGATTTAATAGGACCAATATGTAAACAAAACAAAGCATACCATGATTCCATAACGATGATAAACAACACTGATAAACATATTATACCATGACGATGCAAAGAGGGCATTGCATGACAAAAATATAGGCATACCCTGAGGTATATTGTGCATGGAATTCATTCTTCCAGTCTTGTTTCACCGAATGGATTACTCATCTTAAATGCCACTAAAAAATTTACCCACCAACAATGCAATAAGGAAAAAATTATTAACAATGTTTTATTTATGTTGCGGACTTAAGCTAAATGGGCACTAACTTTTAAGTTTATAAAGTGCATACATATTCATTGTAATTTTAGACAACCCTGTGATTAGATCCACCTTTACTATTGCCACCAATACCATTGGGATCAGGCTTGTGAATTTCCCTTTCACTTCTGGAAGGAAGATGTTGTGGGAGAAATCAGCAACCCTCTATATAGATATCTAGGATCATATAGACTGTGTTTGACAAAGCTCAAATAACAATTTGTTGGACAGAATCATTTCTATCTCGAGGCTTCGCATGGACTCAAAATATGGACTATTGAAACATCCCTTTCAAGTGCAAGATCTGCAATGGCTTAGGCCATTTTATGGAAACTTGCCCCAAAAGAATCCCGAAACTTGAAGTACAAATTATGTTCCTCCAACTGTTGGATGCACTTCTATAAGGGGATTGACATAGATATTTCTACAAGAAGATCTAATGATTAAACTTCAGAAGTGTAGGCCTTATCAGGCTTGGCAGATAATTCATATCTTTTCACTGTGTCTCAAATTATAATGACAATTTATGTTCCTTTTATAGATGTAGTTCCTCCAACTTCACATAAATAGTCTTGAATCTGCTCTCCTCTTTGATGGCTGATTCCATTAGATGTTGAAGGAGGATACTGCAATAATGGTTTGCATATTTGATTTGAAGCCACTATGAGTTATTGAGCCCAACTCTAACATATTCCCAAACTGGAATTCTAATAGTCCCTTGCTTGATGGAAACTTGGATACATTCCTTGTGATTCCATTCCTTATCTTGGCAATTCTACCTAGAAAACCCTGAAACTGGTCTGCTTGGTTGGTTTAGCCAGCTCTGTTCTTGTTTTGATAACCCTGCCACCATTAGAAACACAAATAACATATTTATAGGTATTTATTTGTTATTAATGCAAGAGATTTTTTTTATATATCAATTTCTGCATTTATTGGGGCAATTTGCTATTTTATTGTGTAGAGTTTAGAGTCTAGACTCTCTCTAAAGTCATGTTTTTCTCATCAACAAATATCTTATCCTTATCCTTGAAAAAAACAAACCAGGTAATGGATTTCAACAATAGAATATTGTGAATTATTTGTTCTTAAGATAGTAGCCCAGCTGTACTATAAAATGCTTGCTTCATTTCTCTGATGAGACGGTTGATGACTTTACTACGATAGTGCAGATTTCACGGTTTTTTTTTAAAGTTGTCTACCATTCTAACGAATTTTTCGTTTTTGTTTGAATGGGCTGGTGATTTCTCTATCATTTTTCTTCTGCTCTGTAAAATAATGACCTTTATCCATATCAACTAATTAGTTTGAGATGAGCTATTTTACCATGCAACCTTATATGTTGTCTTTGCTAATTTTGTGGGACTTATCAGTAAATGCCAAGATTTAGTATAGTTTTGAACCGAGACTCGAAAGGTCGACTGGCTCATTAGACTGTAGCTTCATCACTACAACTCAGAGTTTTTAATAACTATGTATGCAATTTCAGGGTAGGTTCATTTTTGTTTGGGAAGGACACATGATGGATACGATTGTATGCTTGGGAACATCATACATTTTTCTCATGGAAGGCTACAAAGCCAAAAAGTTTCCACAATGACTTGTCTTTTACCAAAAACAAGATAATTGTAATGGAATTGATACACAATGAAGTTGCAAATTTCCAATACACTGTCGCCACTGCTCTTCATGATACCCTCTTCATGATACCCAACCAAAGATCTCCAAAGTCACCTCATGATGGCTTCAATGCATCATGGTCTCCAATAATATCTCCAGGACCAACTTCAAGATGTATATTAATTTTTCTCCTAGAAACTTCAAAGATCTACTCCAATGTCTTGTCCAAGTTTAGTCTTCACAAGGCTTCAACACTTAGATCAAGGAATGTCCCATAATATCTTCAAGGAATCTTCAAATATTTTCTTTGGAGATGACTGTTCCTAGTGATTTATAATGCTGCTACTCCAGCAAGTACTTCAACCATTTCTTTTGTTTATTCGAAGACTGCTTCATGAGGGATTTTGAAGGTGCCCTTAAAAAAAAGGTTTGCTATAGGACTGAGCCTTTAAAGGCTAAGTATCCACTAGTCAAAGTATAGTCCTAGTTTCCTTTGGTGACTGTCAACTTCTATTCAATCCAAGCTTCACTACTTCAGTCCTGTTAGAGAGTATAAGTGTTAAGCCTTCTTGCCAATCAAAATCATGTTTCTTCCATAGTCCAAGGTGAGTGACTGTACACAAGTCTTCACTGTAGTAGCAACAAACTTCTGTAATGACAAGCTATAGGACTAGGTGTAGATCTGCGATATTACTATGGGTGATTGTTCTTTGAGTTCTACACCCACAAGAAACTCACACCTGTCTATTGCCGTAATGGAGGAAGCCTTAATCAAAGACAAATAGTCTGAACCCTTTTCAAATGTGACTGTATTATTGAGCCTGCAATTCCGAGTTGTAGTGAGCCGTCAGGTGGGTTATCAACCTACGGCTTGAAGAGAGAGCCTTAGAATAGGCCTCTTGGCCTTTAAACAATCCTGCACAGTTCTGTCCACAAGGTAGTTCTGCAATCACTGTTTTGTCTGAGCCTTTCTAGCAAGTCTGATCTTGAACCTTAACACTGAAAATGTCTAAACAACCTTCCTTCCTTGGCCTCCTTTGAAATCTTCTCTGCATTTATGCCTGCACAGGACTGTTCCACTAGTCCAGGACTTGGTCCGAGCTCAAGTGATGATTGCTCTAAGGTTTGCAATTAACAAGGTCTATCTCCAAAGTTAACTATCTAAGGTCTGCTTAGGATTGTTCAACACTACTTCCTCCGTTATGATGTTTTTAACCCTTAAAATAGATTTAACACATCTAATACACTTCTCCTCGGCCTTAGTTCACCTTCTGTGATACTTCTCTGAAATCTTGACTGAAATAAAATGAAGAGTACGGATTTCTATTTATACTAGTTTGACATTTGATGAAGAGACACGTCTCTTGGACAACATGTCAAGCTTACACAAGTCGGCTTAGGTTGGCTCAATGTCAGAGTTAATTTCCTTAACTTAAAAAATCAATATCTCCCAAGCTATTTGGAGTTTCGGGGAAAGTAAGGGCTCATTGGAAAGGGTAAAATATACTCTACAAGATGTATAGGATCCATTTTGAAAGGTTGCCTCTAAGGTGGTGATTTTTTTTTTCTTTGTGACTTCCCTTGAATTATTTAGTGCAGAAAATGATTAGTACAATATGGCTTCTTTGCTTGGCTTCTCCATTGTTTGTCTTCTCCATTATTTGGCTTCTTCATCATAATATGAAAATGTAGGACATCCATGTCATCATGATAATGTCCAGCAATGAGTGCATCACCCATGTCATCACATAATGGAGTAGTGATATGTTATAGTGCAACATTATTAGGAGAACTCCAAAAATAGTTTTCCAACCCTCAAATGATCTCCAACCATGATCATCATATGTTAGCATCAAGTATCAAAGTGTATGACATCATCACATAACATCAAGGTTTAAGATCTAGATCATCAAGTGCATGCAACATTAGGTCAAGGACTACTTAGGGCTTCTTTCATTAGTGGCTTGACTTCTTTGTGATTTGACATCTTCATTGATGGCATTACATCATCATCTTGAACCAGACATCTCAAGAATATTGACATCTCGATCAATGCCACATGGACATCAATGACAACCTTGATTAACAAAGAAGAGGTCATGTTACAAGCGTTGTTCAATCTTCATGACAAAAATGCTTTACCTACCTCAGCTAGTTCTGCTCTGACAGTTCCTCGGGGTACTAAACTCAGTTTAGCTCCCCAAATTCAGCCAAATAGTCAGTGTTCTCTCCATAATTTCTATCCTTCAACCTTAGATGGTAAGAAAGTGGGGCAACCTTTGATGGAAAAAATGTGGGGCTGCTTTGCTCCCACACTTCCCCAATATCAATAGCCAGGCCCCCTCAGCCCTAGTTAGCCCCCAGATGACATCATCAACCATTTTACAATGGTCAACACTCTTGCCTGGGCCATCAAGACTAGCAGCCAATGCATCCAACTCGAACTGCCCCAAGTGGCCTGCCATCAATTTTGCCACAATAGTAAACATGTACTGCAAGATGGTAGCAGCTACATTGGGAGCTGCAAGCTTCCATTGGGCCTTGCACTCGGACCAGGTTGTCCTGCTCAATTCTTTGAGCCTGTGACTGCTATCTGAGGTGGGCATTAAGCTGTCAAGCTGCACATACTCATGAACTCTGAACTCATTGTTGTGTTCATTGGAAGGATTTTGAACATTTGGGTACCTACCTTAACATCATCATGCTTTTATGTACAAAACGTTAGTCACATCTAGTGCACTTTATTGGATGCCTTTGCAACTCTTTTCATGGGGTATTTCAGTGGTGTAGATGATGATCTAGGGTGAAAATTTGATTGTTGTTATAGATGAGATTTGGGCACTCTCTTTTAATGCTCTTTTGACATTTATCTTATGTTCATCCTTGCTTGAAGAGGGCGCTGCCACAGGTGGTATTTTAGCCTGTTTCTATACCAAAAATACCACCATGGTTTCTATTAATGAATTTCTATATTATAGAATTGAAAACTTATTTTTTACAAGGGAAATTTAGATATTAGAGGATTTGTTAAGATTTTTTTACCCTCCAAAACGATATTTTATGATTAAAATATTTTCAAAATGTTTCATTTGATTATGAGTTACTATTTTTTGTTGTTTCTTGTATGTATTTTAATTCATTTGCATACTTTTCATTTTATAATATACTCATTATTCCACTTCATATAATCAAAGGTTGATGCTTTTATTATATATATATATATATATTACACTTGTTTCATTATTGGATTAATGCAATGAAGTATATAAAACTCGTTCTAACTTGGGAAATTTGTAATATTGAATTAGGTCTATTGATTCAATATGCGAACAAGAAAAAGAGCAAAGTATATTCGGACAAAGAGTTTAAATGAATTTATGAGGGACACACATTCTGGAGTCATAGGTATTAATGAGATACCTTCCAAAGGAAGTAATTTATCTACAATTCCATCTTCCCATTTAGATTTTACAGATGATGTATATGTCCCAGTAGTAACTGATACTTGCCATAATGTGGAGCCTACACTTGAAACTGGATTTGAAATTGATAGATTGCAATCATATAGAGAGTGGTTGATGAACATTGATGTTGATCCAATCATAAGAGATGCAATTCATGCAGCATACAAAACAACTATCTCTGACATAGAGAATGCAACATATATAGAAACAACAGTTGATGATCTACTTAAGGTAAATAGTCATTTATATTTTACTTATAAACGTTAGGGTTGTAATTACATAACATATGATTATTAATAATATATTATATCACAATGTTCAGGAGTAATATCAATGTTCTCGAAGAAGACACTAACACCAATGGACAACAAAATCAATCTCCTCCATCATATGAACAAACTATACCATCTATTGGTGCATCTTTTCAACCTCTCTTAAAACATCCAAATGAATATGTTAAAGGAGAGGCAACTAATGGTATGCCATTCACAATCACATTAAATGAAAAAGGGCAAGTGTTAAATGATGAAGGTGGGAAAACATGGAGAGACATACTTCACCGTGAAGCATTGAGATTATTTGGTCCTACAATTACTAAAGATTTTCGTCGTCAAGGTAAAACACATATACTATGTTTTTTCATAAATTGCATACTTAATTTATGTAGTATAAACTATATACTTAACGTTTCATGTTTCATATTAAAATAAATTATATATTGTACTCAGTGTTACATTCCCTAAATTTCATTACTATGATACTAGAAACCTTAAGATTTTTTATATGGATTATTTACTTTCTATGTGTATTTCACAGATAAATCTAAGAAGGATGAGTTATTATCTCTTATGCATAAATTATCGGCAATTGTACCTCCAAAACAAATTCTTCGAAGTGTTGCTGAATATATTAAAAATACCAGGAATGCTTTGAGAGGAGAATTGGTAAGAAACAAAAATGTAGTCAAGCCACACTTAATAGGAGAAGGAGAGTGGAAGAGGTTATTGGATGAGATTGCTATTAAGAAAAAAAGGAAAAATGGAACTTTGGTTGGAAAAGACAAATATGCACATACTGTACGAGCCTCTAGGTTCTCCACATGCCATTGTTTGGGGAAAGGTGGCATGTTATCTGCATAGGCAAAAATTGTAAGCTTAATACACTACTATGTTTTTCAAGGAAAATTTATTTTTTATATAATCAAATTTCTAACTATTTCATTGTTATTTAAAATATAGTTGCAAGTGTTCAATATTAAAATGTCTAAAGATGACAAAGATTTTGCTTCATGCTATGGTGTATCTTCTCTCATTCATCAAAAGATTAAAGATGGATTTAATCCTATTACATATTATGAGGTATTTTTTGACCTATAATTTTTTTGTTCAAGATAATTTTTTATAATATGAAAGAAGTATATGCAAATGAAAGTTTCAATTAATACAATTTATAATTGTGTTGATCTTATCTTATATGTGTCTTAGATAACTGATCAACATGATGAAAGAGAAGATGAAGCTGAACTTTGAATCATGCTTCAACCTTACCATATGTTTGGTTAGTTCACTTCAGTTATTTTTTAAATCAATAAGATACTTTAGTTATGAAATACCATTAAATGCACACACTTTTTATGGTTTATTTCAATTCAATTGAAGTTATTGTTTGTGTTTTTCTCAGTTTATTTCATTTATGTATTTTTATTCACAAACTTATGTTTATAATTTTCTTTTTATGATTTCTCCATGCAGGGGACGACAAAATTTCTTTTAAGGATGAGCAATACAGATGATTTCAAACGAATTATCAGTTTCGTTTTTTTCATATCTCATAATAAACAAATTTCAAGACCTAAGACATTTCATTATATTAATAAATGAAAAGTGATTTTTTGATAATCAATGTTGGAACATATGTAAAACTTTTATTTTCTTTAATTAAATTATCTCTTTTTATATACTCATCGTTTTGGTTGTTGTATAATATACTTAAAATTTTAACATATGTAGATATTGTTATTACTTTGTAATTATTCATTTAATGTGAAAGATATCCATTTAATATATTTTTTCATAACTAGAAAGATATGTAATAGATTATAAAAACAAAAGTTTTTAAAATATCATGCCATCTTAAAGTTTTCACTCAAACAAAATTCTGTGAGGCTTGGAATTGAAATGACATTGCTTAGAACTTTTTATTTATTTATTTATTTTAATTTTCAAAGATTGAAATGATTCATCTACATGATCAATACCATGTTGACCAAAATGATCAGTAGTGATATTATGTATGTAAATTTATTATGCCCATCAACTTGGAATCATGTGAATGTTTCAATGGAGAAACTCTTCCATTACTTGTAATTGATACTTGCCATAATGTAGCCAAGCACAAAAAAAGCTACCATAGTCTTATTGTACACAATGAATTAAAATTTTTGGATGTAACTATGAGATACTTCAATTGTGTTAATACATTTGATATTAATTAAATATATTTATGGTAATTGGATTTAAGCATAAGAAAATGGTCAAAATGTTCTTTTTGGTAATAAAATCAAACTCTTCCTAGGATACTCACCACATGCAATATATAACCTTTCTAAATAAAGGAGGCTATTTTTTTTTTGCACCATTTCATATTTTATGGTGCTTTGCACCATATAAAATTTT
Organism: Pinus albicaulis; assembly: GCA_034641835.2. Taxonomy (NCBI): domain Eukaryota; kingdom Viridiplantae; phylum Streptophyta; class Pinopsida; order Pinales; family Pinaceae; genus Pinus; species Pinus albicaulis. The sequence continues at coordinate 23,654 of JAXQQM020077879.1, forward strand.
ATTATAATAATAATAATAATTTATTTTTTTTGCACCATTTTTTATTTTATGGTGCTTTGCACCATATACAATTTATTATTATTATAATAATTTTGATATTTTTATGATAAATTTTTAATTTTTGTAAAATTGGTTTTGGTGCTTTGCATCACAATATCTTGATCCATGTCAGATTGGTTTTTGGTGGTTTGCACCATACACCATGGAATGCCACATATGCATTTAACACCAAATTTAACATTTTTTACTAAATCCACTTTTGCACCAGAAAACATAGCACCACTTGCATATCTCCACATTATCACCACTTTTGCACCACTATTTGAAAAGTAAAGATTTCTCAAATCCTTTACAAATTGTTGTGCTAATGTGTGGCTAATAACTCTATTGGAGAGTGGAAAAATTGCTTCCATCCAAAATTATCTGGTATATTCACATTCCATAAATATATGGGAGATATCTTATGCTTGAAAAGGAAAAAATGACACTAAGAGGGGCCATGCATGCCTCTCTTTCTTAATTCTCAATTTTCATGATTTTTCTATGAGTGTGAAGCCAAAAAAAATATTTTACTTTTGAATTCGTGTTATCTTTAAATATCTTTTTCCAAGTGACTTTGGGGGAAATTCGTACTATAAGAGAAGAGTGGCATATCCCTCCTTCACGAAATAAACCTAGGTATTCCATTCTACATGATTTTCTTCCTCTAATGCCTATGGTACACATCCCACCAGATGATCATGAAACTTGAAGGCCAAGTGTTGAAGATTATGTGGAATATTTTTAATGTTCCATCCAGTCTAATTACCTTACACATTCCAAATCAAAATATTAGCCAAGGTGAATTTACTTTGAACACATAAGAATTCTCTTAGAGGAAGAAACTCCTAGACGTGTTCTAGTGGTTGTTGATCCATTACTTTATCAATAGACAAGTTTATTCTTTTCCCACTTATTGGATTCCAATACAAAGTCGAATTAATGAGCGGGGGGGGACTAATACAAATAATTTATAGATTGGGGAGCACCTTTTTGAGGCTGGAATTGAATCCAGAATTCTTATTCCTTCTCCTTGTATGCATTTTTCATTGAGAACTTCCTTTCACTGGTATTCTTCTTGGGTGATGAATATCCAAAAAAGTTTTGTTCTTGTTGCTTTATTCATTAGCATAAGATCCCTAATGCTAAGACATCCATGATTTTTAGGGTGCTTCCTAGTAGCCCATTTATAAAATGGATTTTCTTTGTACTTGTTTTCCTCCTTCCCATAGAAAGTTTTAATTTTTTTTTCCAAAATAGAGAGAATGCTATCTGCAGCAAGAAGAATTTAGATTTGATAAAGTGGTGAAGCAGGAATGACTTCTTTTATTAGAATAACACACCCTTTAAGATTGAGCCATCCAACTCCCCAGGAAATGATTTTTCCTCTGAATTTTGAAATAACACCTTCCCAAGCTTGGGTTCAATGTAATTTTAGGAAACTAGGAATGCCTAAATACTTGAATTCATTCCATGTTTCAATCGATTGAAATCCCATTTTTCTTCAAATTCTTCTTTGCTTTCTAAACAAAATATTCCATACATATATCTACATTTCCTAAAAAAATTGACCTCCAAAAGCTTCAAGAAAATTATCCATTTTCCATTCGAATATTCTTTCTATTATTAAGGGAGATCCACCCATTAAAATCTTATTATCAAAAAATTGGCAATAATTGATGCTCTTAATAACTCTAAGAAACTCCATTCCTGGGATCTTCGATCTTCTCGCATCTTATTTCAAATTCCAATATGTAACTGAGGGAATCTACCATAATGATATAGAAAAATTGAGATAAGGATAAGCATTATAGAAGTCCTCATGAGGGAAAAAAAACCCATTCATTGTCCCATGAACCAAGGAGGAGAATCCAAGGTGATATTAAGCAAAGAGAAACACAATAAATAAATTTAGCATCAAAGCCAAATATTTTCATCACCTTAAATAGGAATTCATGACTCACTATGTCAAAGGCATTTTCCATGTCAAGTTTGACAATCATGCGCTTGTCTCCTTGATTTTGACTATAATTGATAACCTCTTGAACAAGAATGATATCAAATATTTTCCTCTTATACTAAAACCTTCATGATTTACCTTCATGATTTTCCAACATTATATTTGGTAGAAGAGGCTTATGTATTCTAGCCAAAGTCTTAGAAATCACTTTATATGATACATTAAAAAATCAAATGGTCTTGAATCTTGAAAAAGAAGTAGGGCTTAATTTTTTTGGAATCAACACTAAAAAGAAGAATTAGTTCCACCCCGTGCAATTATCCTTAAAAGTGTAGCCCACCATTCTGCAAAAAATGAAATTTGTAACAATATTTTTAACCAAGGGGATTCATGCCCATTTACCATGGAGATTCTAACTTGTAAATAGGTTTTTTCACAATACTATGGGTCAATACCATGGCTCTTTAATACGACATTCCCAAAAATCCATTACTCATTTCATATGTCACATGTTCATATGACATTTGTTTCAATCATTTAATTTAATCAAAAGTGTAGAAATGGCATAAATACTTTTGAAACAAATCTCAACATTTAAATATGAATACTAATAAGAATATTCTAGAATATTTTGTGGAGGTTAAATCCCTACCCTCCACCTAATAATTATTCCGAATTAAATTAAAATTGTGAACGTTCTTTTCCAAAATAGACATGTCTATTAGCGTAATAAAAAAAATTACATATAAAAATAATTATCTTGCTATTTATAAATTAAAAATACAATATCTATAAACACAATGACTCAAGTAAAGGATGACATAAAGATACGTAGCCTTTGCTAGATCATTAAAGAAGATAGGAAGAGATAATTTTGCAAAATAAGGATATTATTAAAAATATTATTACATAAAAATTCAAGGAGGAATTGTGGAGTGCTTAAGAATTAGATGGGAAAATGAACTAAGATATTATAAAGAGGTGATCAACACCAATCTAGAAAGTGGGTCTAGATTAATGTAAAGAAGAAAATAAACCCTTCTAAAATAAATAAATAAATTGCCCAAGCTCCAAGGTGAAACTACACATTGTTCAATTCCCAAAATATAATGGGATAAAATAGACTTTCAACTTTCTTATCACATTACCAATCTTCTTGAGCTTTAAGTCAAGAAAACTAGAGTGATTTTGTAATGATTTTTGAATATTAAAATAAAATATTAAAAAATTTCAATTAATCTCTTACTTTTTGGATTTTTTAAACTATATCAATCTTAATAAAAACTAATAATCATCATTAACAAGTAAAATTAAAATTAGATATATAATAAACTTAAATTTCAAATAATTTTATTTACGTAATATACAACAATATAGGTATATATTTAAACATTATAAATCTATTATTATACTTGTTCGCAAGATAAGAGATTAATACTATAGTAACAAAATTAATTAAAATATTAACTAATATTTTAATGAAAATATATATTAAAAAATTAATTAAAAGATAGAATCACATGTTGATGTGGATAATAAAGAAGAGTTTGTCTTCCTTGTTATAATCACAATATCAAAGAAATTTAAAATTCCAATATAAATAAAATATTTTATTTAAGGATGTGAAAAATTAATTATTTAAATAAATTTAGAAATATTTAATTTAAATAAATTTTATTAAGTTAATTATTAATAATAATAAATATTATTATAAATGAAGTTATAATGTTGTTGTATATAGGGTTTTAGATTGATGGTGAATAAATTTTTTGTTAAGGCATTTTATCCGAAGGTCATCACTTCAAATCTTATATACATGTTTACCTCACACAAAAAAGTTATAATTTGGTTAATTTTAATAATTTTTTTAATCTTGAAGGGTTGTTGGAGGAGTGAATATGGAAACACTAAAGCCTTTAGTTGTCATTTGTCTTTAGGAGATTTTCAGCTTCAAGGCTCTTTCTTTTGTCTGAAGCCTCTCAATTTGTTGCAATTACTGCAAAATAGTTAAACTAGGGGGGGGGTTTCTTTCGGAGGAAGGTTCTGCCCTCCTCCAAAGTGAAGTAATCACTTTAGATGTCTCAAGATTTTTCTGTCTTTTCGAGGTCGTTCTTGGGGGTACCTTCTGTAGGTGAAAGTCGTTGACTCTTTCTTTACACTTCTAGCCCAACTTGAAGAGTGGATAGCAATCCCTTTCACCTCAATGCAACTCCTACATTGGGGCATGTAACTTCCGGAAGGGAATTTTCTTAAAGACTATAGTATAGCAAAGGATGCCTCAAAACTCCCAGTATCAAGATTGAATGGAGAAGCCAAACAATAAGGTGTTCCATCTTCCTCTTAATCATGATATTTTAAGGATACTCTAAAGCTAGGGCTCTCGCAACCAACTCCCAAATATTTCTTAGGGCCGACGTTAATTGTGGAACAAGTAGAAGATATTCCAATTCTAGAGGTGGAAGACTCCTAATCCAACATTTCTTACATGGTGTATGATTGCAATGCCATTATTTTCCACTTTAATGGGTTCTGGAATTTTTTTTATGCAGATCTCTATGTTTCTCATTGAATATGTGTTGGTTGCGCCCCTTCCAAATGGCCCAAACCAGAAGACCAAGGGTTAATATCGATTTTTTTTTTAGGAGAGGGATTTTAAAGGGGTATTTTGGCTAGGTTTTGAGAGATAAACAACATCTACTTGGTCTATAACAAGTTTGTTAAAGCTAATTGATATTTTGGTCCATAGATTGCTTCCTAGCTCATAGGGGCCCAATAGGTGATCAATGGTTTCTTGATGTTTGCAAATGTAGCACCAAGATGTACCTACAAATACCCTTCTGAGGAAGTTCTCCCAAGTGATAATTATTCAACTATAGACAAGCCATAATAAGATGATAACCTTATGCCATAAGATTAATGTCCATAGAACCTTCCATGTCGGGTGTGGATCACTCAAGGGAGTTGGCATCCTAGTAAGTAAGCTTCCTTGACAGAGACGGATCTTGTTGGTCTATATCCCCATCTGAGGGTGAGGGGTAGAGAGTCTTCCTATTAGTCTTCAGCTTACCGTTGATCTAAGTCTATCCACATTTCCTGATAGGGTTGGTGTCCCCTTCCTTTCAGTATTGACTAAATTGAGTTTTTCCTTTGAGAAGCATGTTGCCTTTGATTGAGGGGAGCTCGAACGTAAATACTATGCTTTGGAGTTGTTTGGAGGAGTCCACCCTGAACTTAGCAGATTGGCAATTTCTTATTTCCTAAAAGCAATGTGATTAGATAACTTCTTTGTTGGTGTTGGCCATGTTCCATTTTAGTGAGCCTTGTGAGGTAGATTAAATGCAAATCAATTTTTATTTTTCTTTGTTATTGACGTATTTCTTGTGCCATAGATGAGCCCATGGCTCCATGGAGTATTTGACCCATTTCCATCATATTTTAGCTCCTAAGTCTTTGTTGAAAAGTTAAGGGTCACACAGGCCTAGACATGCTTCTGCCTTTGAGAGCCATAGAGTGTCCCATTTGACGAGGGGCCATTCTTCCTTGAGGCCATTTCCTTCCCACATAAACGTCCTTTGAAGAGTTATGATGATTTTAAAGACCCATTTAGGTAAGAGGTATAAATGAAGGGATTGGAGTGCAGATTTAAGGAGGATCAATATGCCAACTATGTTTAGGAAGCGATAGGTCCAACTATCGAGGAAATAATTTATTTTTTCAAGGAGATTGCACCATGATGAGTGTTTGACGGTAGAGTGAGTAATTGGAGCATTGAGGTATTCAGAATAAAGACTCAAGGAAACCTAGAAACCAAGGATTCTTGAGTTGTTTCTTCGGGTTATTAGAGGGGTGTTGAAGAAGAAGATCGAGGAATTTTGTTGGTTTATGTTCATGCCCTAAGCATGAGAAAAAAGGTTTAGGATTTCCTTCATTTTTTGTCTTCTTTGAAGAAAATATAGTTCATGAGAAAATCTCCATCCATTCCTCACAAAACTCTCTGGCTATTGGACTACCAATGTAAGGAAGTAGTCAAAGTGAATAGGCATAAAAATGCATAGCCATGGAACCTGCAATGAAAAAGGATGGATCTAAATAAAAAAAATAGAAAATGAGGTATTGGACCCAACAAACACGTTTTCCAGTTTAGTTCGAAGCCTATTGACTCTGTCTCATTCTGGCCAGTAATGAAAATAATGAACAAGATTTGTTGCATGGCAGCTAGTCTCTGCCTTGAGGGGGAGCAGATTTTAGGAGCTTTTCTTAGAAAAGAACCAAATTCTACAGAAATAGTTTCCTACTGACAGATCCTTGTTTTTAGGAATAGGAATAAGTTAATCATGTAGGAATAGGAGCCTTGAGGACCATCCAAGTGATAAGAAATGAAATGCATGATAAGAGAAAATTTTTAGGACAGGGAGTAATGACCATACTTATAGTTACAAGCTACAATGGAATATAAAATAAGAGAACTAAGATCTGGATGCTTATTCGCTTATTTACTGTTTAATCATATTTAAGTAGATCAAGGACGATAGTCCTAGAAGATAATCATGATTTAAACTCTAATTTTCTCAATGGGAATCAAGGAAGTCATACAGAATCCTGACGTTATGTTTAGAAACGACAGCTTTTATGCATTACTATCATCGTACTCACCACCAGAAGATACCACGAAACATACAAAACCGAATGCGAAACCAAGTACAAGAAAGAAATACATCATTCTGAAATTTAAATATATAATGCCACATCGTTTCAGGTTGCAAAATTATCTGTATGAGATCATATTGGCCTTTGAAAAACTGACACAAACTTCATCAACACTACCAGCAAGAACGAGATTTGTTTGAAACACATATAATAACAAGAAGATGTGAACTAAATGATAGGGATATGCCAGTTCAACGACCAACCATTCTGCATCAATGTATGACTCATCAATTGTTGTACTGTAGGACCAGTGGAACTATTAAATTTAAGATTATAATTTGAAAAGCATTTGTTATACAATACATGCTTACCCTTTTTGAAGCTTCAGGCCTAAACATTAAATTAAAATTAAATTTTAAATGAAAACTAATTTAAACAGAGAGAGATTTGTAACGCTGAATTTTCATGCATGCCAATTTTCGAAGATATTGATTCCAAGTTCTAATCTTTCACCACGGAGCGGAAGATTGGCATTCTGGATCAAAGTTTCTCTCTACGCTGGCATCATGGTCGAGTACACCTGGAGTATCTGAATCATAATCACTTTGATTACTCGTACTAGTTAAGATAAATTAATTTCCTGGACGTTGGCTATAAGGGTCTTCTTCCCAACTAGCACCAGATTGAGATTGAACCCCGGTTGAAGCACCCATTAGTGAACCCGCCGATCTAGTCAAAGAAGTAGTCGTGGTGCTGTTGAGTGTAGATTACATATTTCCACCTAGACCCCACTGTAACGCGGAATTATTCGGAAGCTAGGAACGAGAAGCTACAATTCTATGATATCAGCTAAGGAAGTCTAGTAACAAATAGAGTTATAAGGATTTAGTCTTAATTTACTGCATGTTTCATAGCTACTTTGGCAGCCATAGAGCCAAACCAAAAATGAATGAAGACAGTTTCATACCTACTTTCGCAGCAATAGAGCCAAAGAAAAAATTATGAAGACAGAAACCAAGCAAGAGAAAAAAATGAGAACCTACCATCCAGCAATATGAGCTAAGGAAATACAGTGACACACAGAGGTGTTTCATACCTACTTTCGCAGCCATAGAGCCAAAGCAAAAATGAACGAAGAAGCTAGAATTCTACGCTTTCTTTTCCAACCATGAGAGCTACATTTCCCATAGCAGACCGAGATGGGAAAGAGAAAAGCCTTCCACGAGCCTTAACTTGCACAATTACAGTTTTTGTGGTCTATTTTGGTCAGAATATGAATTTTAATTGGAACAGCAGGCAACACCCAAGCCTACGTGACAGGTGACAGGAATCAACGATGCCTTCAATCTAGCTATAAGTAAACTCATAATTTGACGAGTACATGACATAGTAAACAACAGGCTTCAACTTAAAGAATAAATTAAAAGTAGATCAACAGACACATGTCCTCTTATTCTAAGAAGAACATGTGGAGCCTTAATCCATGAAAAACAACAACACCTTGGCTTGGTTTTTAGCTTATTTTCTAGCCATCTGGTCCTTGATCGGTTCAAGCTCGGTTGTTCGGTTCAAGCTCCAGTGTTCTCAACAAGGCGAAGCAAGGTTGTTAGATTCAAGCTCCAATATTCTTGACGAGGCGAAGCAAAGCTATGTGGGTGTGATTTCCTCCCTTCTCACAATATAGTATTTGAGCTTGCTATGTTGAGTCGAGCCTTCACAATAAAGTATTTGAACCTGCTATGTTGGTGCGATGGTGACTGAATGGTTTATTTACACGATAAAAGCACAATACAATATTTGAACCTGCTCTATTGTCTTCAGATGTCATCGCTTGCAACATAAATGGTAGGTCTATTGGTGCGTTCATATTAACGATAACATCAACAAATATGTAAACAAACAAAATTCAAATATGTAGAAGCACAATTCATAGTTTTTATGTGATATTTCCCTATTTGATTGTGCTCATATATCATCATTGATTATGCTCAGATATCATCATGCAACAGTGCAATTTTTGATGGACCTCGGCAACTATTGGACTTCCTGCCAATGCAAAATCATCGGCGTGGGCATTCAAAGGGGAGGTGGGAAGAACGAACAAATCGAAAAGTTTGATCCCTGTTGAAGGGTGAGAGGGAAGGTACCGTTATGTATGGAGCAAAATAAATTCTTAAGGATTGCAGGGAATTGGTTTTTGAAACGAAGTTATGGATATCAGAGGAGTTGATAAATGATAGCCGAAGTTATGGATATCAGAAGAGTTGACAAACGACAGCCGAATTGTGAACGAAGGAGGAGAAGAAATTGAGAATTTTGATAGAACCAAGGAATTTAAACGAGAATGCTATGAAAATAGATTCTTACTGATTCTGCTGGCTGTTGATGAATGACAGCTGAAAGGCCATTGGAACAACATCTTGTTCATTGTTATGGCCAATTGCAGCAGACAGTCGAAGAGTGAAGATTGTACCTATCACTGAAAGTTCTTGTTACGATTGTTATTACCTGTTCTGGTTGAGGCTTATTTATGGAACAGAGGCTTATTTCTTTGCCTTTTCTCTTGCTGCTCCTGTCGCTGTGGGACCATTTTCAGGTTCTGGGTCACTACGACAAAACCTTAACAGCCATCATTTTCATCATTTTCAAGTTCTGGGTCACCATGACAAATCCTTAACAGCCTTCAAGGTCCATCATTTTTAGGTTCTGGGTCACCACGAAAAATCCTTAACAACCTTCAAGGTCGAAAGATGTGGTGAACAACCTTCAAACAGATGTGGTGAACAACCTTCAAACAACCTTCAAGATGACAGCGGTGCCGGCTGTCAGAGTACATGCAGATATGGCGAATGTGGCGAAGTATTGTCAGAATACATGAAGATATGGCGAACGTGGCGAAGTATTGTTAAAAAACTTATGCAAACTTTTATATGCAATCTTTTATAGTCAAAACTCATGCAAACATTTATTGTCTTAAATTAATGTTAGTATCAGTTTCGCGATTTCAAAATGCTAAGAAAAAAAGATGAGTATAAACTAAGTTTATAGCCTCCACGCGTGGGGGAGAGGCCAATCAGACGAAAAAAAAAATGCGTACAGTTGAACTGAAAAACATTGCCTATCTTGAAATTTAGAAAAAAAAAATCAACTAAAACTATTGCTATCTACCCATTTTCGATTACAATAGTCCCTCAGCAGGCGCGGAAGGGACTAATAAGAGTGGGTAGTCATAAACATGGATAGGCATGGAACCCGGCATTTCTCATGATCATCGGTGGAATTCGAAGGATTAAAGTAGGTGCGGCTTGTTGAATTAAATGATTTTAAACAACAAAGGAAAAACTTATTTAATCCGCAACAATGTGCGATGTCAAGACGACATAATATAATTTACGGAGTCGCCACCTGCGAGGAAGTCAGAAAGGGTAACCACATTCCAAGTCACCGCCATTAATTAGGTGATAGTTCTTCGGCGAACGAACCTGTTCTTCAAACTTGGGTTCCCAAGTTCAATGAGACTACAACATTTATGTTAATTCAACCCTAATTTAGGGAGACTCTGAATCTCCCCATCTGCTTTTCGGCTACCATAATTCTGAAAGGCTATGTAATAGAAATTTATTAGTCAATTTTTTTAGTGTGGACTAAAATAGGTCAATAAAGCAATCATATGAAACGAAAGAAATTCAATGAAGGAATCATACACTAAATGATTCTAATGTAGTGTAGTTGAGAATAACTGGTTTTTTTCTTCTTCTTTTTCTTATGATGATAATTAATTCACTTGAAAAAAATTCAAAAACTAAAATAAAGAAAATCTAAAATCTAAAACTGGAAATAAAGAAAAATATAAAACCTAAGACCTAGTTTTCAAAGTGAAACCTAACTCGGAGAAATTCAAAATTCAAAAACTGGAATAAAGAAAATATAAAATCTATAACTTGAAATAAAGAAAAATATAAAACCTAAAGCCTAGTTTCAAAAGAGAAACCTAACTCGGAAAAATTCTATTGCTTGCAAGTATCCCTATCAAAACAAGAATGGGCACGCGAGAGCGTGAGTCCGTACTATGTGGAAATTGGGAATTTATCGACTTATTGGCATTAGTTAATTTATGTCAACCTCCCTGATATTGAGCTCAGTGATCAATCACTCGATCAGTGTAGTCAAAACAATAAAGTTGGGCATCACCGTTGTTGCTTTTACAAGTCTCAGAATTCTTCAATTTGAAAAACAGAAGCCAAGAAATACGCGGATGGGAAAAGAATTCCAGTATAGGTGTAAATGGTAAATAAAATTTGAAGTAAAGCTGTGCCGTTGAATCTAAATTTTCCAACTTATTAGCATTAGTAAATTCATGTCTCAATTTCCCAACCTATTAGCGTTAGTTAATTCATGTCAACTTTGGCCCTGCAATTAATTCAATGATCAATCACTTGATCGGCCTATTAACACTAAAGTTGGGATTCATTCCACTGTTTCTTTCTTTTACAACTCTGAGAAATTTCACTTTGAAAAATACAAGCCAAGCAATACGTTCTAATTTTTAATAATAAATACTACAGTGGGAGATCCAAAATTTATATATTAAATAAATACTTGGTCATCCACAGGATTATTTTTAATAATAAATATTATAATGAGAGATCCAAAATTTATATATTAAATAAATACTTAGTGGTCCACAGGCTGTGTTCTGGTGGTACCAGTACAGATATTTTTTTTCATTTTAAATAAATAATAAAATAATATACAACTCCGCAAATAGTCAAAATTTAAATAAGCTCGTTTATTTAAATAATTGAAACAAACTTTATTAAAAATGTAACATTATATTTGTTTGTTATTAAATAAATAATGAAATGATATAAAGATTATGAAATAGTCAGGACCAATTACACGTATCCAAACAGCTGTCCATTTTAAGACAAGTTGTCTTCGAAGAAGCGACACTGAATCGAGATGGAGGTTCAAAATATCAAGATGAAGGATTATTCAAAATAGATGCACCATTGCTTGTTTCTGAAGCATCCTGCCAACTAGATCCAAATTTGAATTTACAGACTGGGCAAGTTTTATGTTGTCGCAACCATGGATCGATGCATGAAGTATGGAACTGGAAAACTACCAACCAACTCTCCTTCATTAACTTGTTCAAGAGAAAAATTGCAAGTCGGTTGTTCTTCCTGGCTTTTTCCACTGCCTAATGTTCTCTAAATCAGTTTCTTTGTTCATGGCTCCTTCGATACTGTACAAGATGAACTCTGTCGCTGCACAGATGTACCCTCACCGTGCTGATTATCAAGAGGAGATCGATGAGACTGGGTTTTGTATTTGTGAACTAGGAATGTGTTTATCTCTGCATCAGTCATTGAAGGGACACCAGAGGGATTATCTGAGTCCAGTACTCTCAGTGCCTCGTAGTCTAGGTCATCAAATTCACATTCAAGCAGAGCAAGCTGAAGACGAAGGCCTTGCAACCTACCTCTTGTTGAAAATGCAATGGTAAGCGGCATACGTAACCGCAGTTCACTGTGACCTACTAAGACCCCAGCTGCTACAGCAACAAATGCAGCATGTGCCTCGGCCTGAGCTTGAATTTGTTGACACATTGCATACATCCGCAGGATGCTTGCCATAAAAAATACACCAAGTCCCAGCCAGAGCAGATATCTGCGTCAAAATGCTTGTTTCAGTCAATGATAATAAAGATAATAAAGATGTGTGTTACCCGACTTCCAACAACAACTAGTAGGCAACAACAACGTCTCTTTCTGTTCTCCCATGTAAGTTATTAGAATATTGCTTTCTTGAATGCAAAAATGAAAGTTTTTCTCTGGTTTTAATGGTAGGTTTCTGGAAATCTTGAATTAGCTTTATTTATGAACACTGGTTGTGAATGTATTATCTGTGATGCTTGAGGCACTTCAAGTAGTTCATAGATCATTACCAAACTCATCCCACTCTGAATAATCAGGCTGCATATTTAAATTATAAATAATTAATAATCTATTATGTAGTCTTGACTAATTGATAGTCACTGTTTTTTACAAGTGTAAAGGTCTGTGTCCTTACAAATTTAAACTGAGAAGAATTGGAAATCTGAAAACCATTCTTAGGTGGAAAAGTTTGATCTTTGGGTTTTTCGGTGTCTTTTGGCCTGCAAATAACAACAATTATAGTTCTAATCTCAAGATGATTTGTCTATCATGTTTACTTGTCTAGCCAAAGTTTTTATAATGCTGAGAAAGCTGAGACAATCTAAAACATCATTCATATACCAAACAACATTGTAGGAACTAGTAACATATCCAAATAAATCCATTACAAACTTAACATTAGCATTATAAAAACTATAAATGACATAAAGGCTCAGACGTGAAAAGGTGTACTCTTTTTTCTTCTCTGTCATGATTGGCATGTGAGGGGTTCCTGGTACTCAACACACCTTCCTGGAACTCGACGCACTAAAACAGAAGTATTTTTGGGCACCAACATTTCTTCATGTCAAGATATTCTGAAATGAAAAAAATTGGAGAAGAGGAATTATGTCCCTGCATGTAGCGAAGGAAAGAAACATAAAAAAAACTTGCAAAATAGAACTTGCAAACTATTCCTCTGTCCCTACAACCTGTTACCTATGCCATGACCCGTCCAATTATCCATCAGAACGTTGTAGAAAACCTTGCCAAATACCGTGAAGAACCTGCAAAAGAGCAGACGATGCGGATAACCTTAGCAGTGAATAAACAAAAAACAAAAATAAATAAATGTTAACATGGAAATAGAGCTGTAGGGTAGATGAATGAAATAGGTTACCTGTCCAAACTGAGTAATATCTGAATCAATACACTTGAACTCTCATTGTTGCAGACGAGCAGAATGTTGAAAGGCAACGTTCCGTATATATTGGTTGCGATCTGCGAGTATTGGATTAGATCTGGCGACGACCCTGTTGTACTCCTCTTGCCACAGTTCCGACTATGTGCGGGACAATTAACTGAATGTTGAATTTTGTACCAGACCGAAGCTCTCTTAGGGGCTTAAACCAGTGCCGCAAAGCCACTATACAGGTCAGGGTTCCGAGCTAAGACAAGTGGAACATGCAGGGCTCGAGGTAAGACAAGTGGAACATGCAGAGGAGCCCTGTGTAAACCCTCCGCAAGATATACACATAAAATGTTTGCTAACTAATGTTAGCATTACTTAATAGAAATTGAAAAACTGTGAATCAATTCACACTTACCCTAAGTTTCTATGGGGCTTGCCTCGATATGAGGCCAAATAAGACGGTCAAGTTGCCTATTGGTTTAACCAATAATTACATGAAGCTCACTAGCAGACGAAAAAGTGATTTTTGAATATAAATAGAAAACTTTGTAATAAATTGAATGAGTAGACTTGGTTTTTGTGCAAGGACTAATGCACACCCTAAAAAATAAGTGCACACTCACTTAAAAAAATAGTATGTAATGGGTCCTTTCTCAATGGTAGCTAAGTAATTTGTTTTGGATAAATTAGTTTAATATATGAATTAGAGTTTAATTTTACTATTTAAATAAATTTATTTGTTAACAATTTAAATTTGTTAATATATGAATATTAATAATTATAATTTAGATAATAAACAAAGTAAATTTAATGTTTTTTTTGTTTTTGAGAAGGAATGTAATTCACTTTTTATCTTAATAGAATATAAATATGTGATAGAAATTTGTTGGAATAATTTTTTTATGATTTTTTCTTGAAACCTAAACCTTAATATTAAAACTGAATAACAATGAGAATAAAAACGTTGAATTGGATTATATCACTTTGAGTTACATAGTGCTGACACCATTTGGAAATAAAAAGTTAATTTTATATTCAATTAGATATATAATACTGAATTTTTATCTACATTTGTTTTAATATGTTAAATATTAAATAAAAGTAGTGACCAAGTGAAATGATAGGAGTTGTATTTAGTGCAACTTTTTGGAATTTTTGGTATTTGAATTTGGTGAAAAAAATTGAGGTGAAATCTTTATTTTTGTTATTTAAACTAGTTTTTTGACTCTATATATGGATTCAACACCCTAAAAAACCCCAAGGCAATTCGATTGTGCGAGTTAAACATCAAACTTCTGTTTTTAATAAATTTCTGCCAGATTTTAAAGAAATTAGACCCGAAAAATCCACCAAAAAAACCTTCAAAAAATCACACTAAAAACAACTCAAAAATAATATATAACATCCTATAATGGAAAACATTATTGCGATGCTATGGAAAGGGACTTCTACTTGGGATCTTTTGAACACGATGGACCATATTACCCAACACACTCAAAACATAAATATTATCGACATGTGCGGATTTGAACCTAGGTCTGCACAATGAAATTGAAATTGCAACAAAACCTACCCTGCAAAATGATATTGAACAGGGGGTTGCAAAATAAAAATAAAAAATGAAATAATGCATGGGAAAATCAAACGTGGTTCTGCATATTGAAATAGAGAAAAACTGGAAATCAAACTATAGAAATGAAATTGAAATGGAGCATGAGTTAATAAAATGCGAGCATGCAACAAATCGACACACTAAAATCAAACCTAAAACCTAACCTATGCATGAGCATGCACATTGAAATTAAACCTGAATGTGCATGAATCAACCTCTGGTACAATTTTTTTTATCAAAATATGTGGAAAAGAATTAACCAGACATTTTTCTTGCTCGTTTTTTTAGAAAGCGCTGAGTGATTTTTTGAAGTAGTTTTGTGAGAGGCCCAATACTTGGAGATCGGACAATCAAGGAACAACAGCTAGGAGTGAATCCATCTGCTAATATATGGAATGATTGGTGGCTTCTGTTGATCACAGTTCTTGTTTTCATTACGGCTTTTTGTTTTTTTGCTAGTGATGGGGGATTTCTAAGGGATGTTATTTAAAGCAAGGAGCTTTTTGAGACTGTTTATCCTCGTTTCTTTTCTTCTTAAGAGGTCTTTGTTATAGTTATAGCATTTTTTTTCTCTTCCTGGCAAGGCTGGTTTTGATCGGGACTAGAGGGCCTCTACTAGTTTTTTTGGTTGTTTTCTGAACGTCTGGATCACATAATTTTTTTTCAAATTTTATCAGGCGGGGAAAGAACCTGACAGAATCGGCGTTTGTAGGTGACCCTACTACTTCCTCTTGTACTTTGGGACAGATACTCCATTATGGATATTGTTATCTGATGGGATTGTTTTAATGACTTCGTACTTTTGAGAATCATTTCTCTGTCAATGGTGATGGTGGTAATAAACCTTCCCTATTGGCATAGGACATTTTTTGTGCTTTGTAAGGAAGCTTTTATTGATTCGTGGTGGCGACAACTGTCCAATATCTTGTAGCGTTTAGCCGAGCTGTGTATTTCTTGGGGACTTTCTTAAGTTTCTGACAGCTAGTACTCTTACCTACACATATTCCGTATCATATGGAACGTTTTTCACTAGGAGGTGACATGGGGATGGTTGTCCTGATGTCATAAGTCTTAAATGATTGAAGGCTTCGAAATGGCGAAGCAGGAGACTTTCATTGCCAAGTGCGACGGGGATTTCTTAGACGAGTCTTTCTTGCATGCAATCAAGGTGGCGGAGGGTGATAATCCATTATAAACACGTGGGACCTTTGATAATTCCTATGAGGGACTGTCTGTTGAGTATCGTCGGGCTTCTGCAACACATCGCTCTAGAAAACAGCGACAATATCCTTCCATCCCTCTGTCGCTCACAACCTCTAAGCTTCTCCACAGTGAGGTGTCGAAACCTTTCAAGCCTGTGGAAGGGTGCATGCTTCTCATCTTTGGTTGCGATGTGATGTGGGAGTGTGTTGAAAGTTTAACAACTCGAGCTCTGGTGGGTAGATGGAAATTTGAAAGGCACAATAAGATCAATATGCTAGACTGGCTCTTAAAAGCCTGGGAGAAGCTCTTGGGATACATCCCGAGGGTCAAAAAATTAGAAAACGACTGGTTTTATTTTCATTTTATGAAAGAGGGAGATGTTGGGTAGGTTATGAGT
The DNA here is from genome assembly GCA_034641835.2 of Pinus albicaulis. NCBI lineage: Eukaryota > Viridiplantae > Streptophyta > Pinopsida > Pinales > Pinaceae > Pinus > Pinus albicaulis. The sequence goes on from JAXQQM020077879.1 coordinate 40,343, forward strand.
AGGACATGGGTATACAAGAGGTGCTTCCTGGCCCTTCACCACTGGGATGCGAGTTTTCATCCATGGCTAAATGCACCAACCAACCATATCATATGGGTAAAATTACATGGTCTTCCTCTTCAGTTTTGGAACATCAAGGTTCTGACTGAGATTGGAAATAGTATTGGAAAGTGTTGGTTCGTGGACCGAAAGTGCACTGGTGTTTTTGATAAGAGAGTGGCATGGATGTTAGTTGAGGCACCTTTCCCTAGAGGGCTCCTTGCTCAAATTGATTTTCTGTGGGACGGTGTGACTTATAGACAGTCTCTCGACTATTGGTAGATGTTGTTCTGTTGCCATTGTTGCTACGAGACTATTCATTTGATGCGAAAGTGTTATATTTGGCATGAAAATGTGAAGGAGTCTCGCCGCAGTCCTGGAGGGGCATCGGGGAAGTCTTCTCATGGTGATGTTTTGGACCAATCGCATTATAAATAAACTATTGGTTTGTTTTCATTCAGGTAATAATTTCTCTAACAATATTTCTCTTTCTTTCGACTATGCGAGTGGTAATTTGATGAAAAATCTCTCTGATTTGTCGGAGGGGGTTACAGTCTTGTCCTCCCCACTTTACTCCTAAGAGGGGAAAACCAGGGACTGTATCAATCCTTTTCTACCTTTGGGGATTTTCTCTTCCTTGGAATCGGTGGAGAACCATCCTATTCTACCTCTCCCTGTCATTAATTTGGATGGCTCTTGTCAACCTTCATCTCCTGTGTCACCTGGTCAGGACATCATCAATGGGGCCGATCTTCAGCTGGTCCGACCCTTACTCCCTCCTCCCCAAATGTGACAACTGATGTTTTTCCCTCCCTCAGGAATTCCATAGGGAGCGACATCGAGTTGTTGTTGCTCAATCCGGTCGCAAATTTGGAACCTCTTACTGTGGATACTGGTCAACCTTTGTCCCCTCCCATCAAAATCATCCCTTTCTCTAGATCTAATGTTACGATTCGATGAGGGAAGGATAGACCAAAGAGGAAAAAAAGATGGTCCCTATTTTGACTTTGAATGATGAGTTTCTTGATGGAAATTTTTGCGATGTTCCGGTGTCTCTTGCCATTGGCCAGGTCCTTAGAGCTCTAACCTCGTCTATCGAGTCTCCATCATGATGATTGTATCCTTAAATTTGAGGGGTTTGGGGGGTCATGATAAGTATGTGTCCATTAAGAATTTTTTTATATTTCTTAGCCTACTGTAATTTTGATTCAAGAAACGATGGAAACAGCTGACAACACCATTGCATTCTTCCGTGTTATGCTACTAGAGTGGCATATGGCCGCAAAAGATGTTGTTGGTCGCTCTGGAGGGTTAGCTGCTATTTGGAATCCCAGATGGGTTTCAATGAAGGCTTTCAGTTTTTTTTAAGGAATATTTCTTACGGGATTCTTTCATGGTTTTAGCCATAGAATTCATCTTGCTAACATTTATGCGTCGTATCTTGATAGACTATCTTTTTGGAAGAGGATGGAGGGGTGTGGAATCCTTCTCTTGTAGAACTCCATCTTTTCTGGTGATTTCAATTATACTTTCCATGAAAATGAAATTTGGGGAGATAAGGGAAGGGCTGATCCCCTCTCTAATGATATTAGGGGTATTATTATGGATGTTGGCCTTAGTGACATTGATTTGATGAAAAACTGACCAACCTGGTTTAATGGAATGAAAGGGAAATATTTTATTGGGAAAATAATTGACAAATTTTTCATCAATAACTGCCTCACATCTAAGATGGATGGCGTTATTGCTAAGGCTGAGGATATCACTATATCGAATCATAGGCTGATATCCAGGCACTGGGATTTTGAAAGAAGATAGGGAGGATGTTCGTTTAAATTTAACAGAGTATGGTTGGAAAATGATAATTTCAATGCCTTAATCAAGGAGTATATGAAAGGCCACAAAAGAGGAGAAGGGATTACAACTATGGTGTATCTATCCAATTATTTGAGGGGACTGAAGAAAGTGGTGCGTAATTGGGAAAAGTGGTAGAAAGCTCAAATAAAGGACAAGATTAAAACTATCAGAGCAGAAAGGACTAAGATCCTGAAGGAGGTGGAGGAAGGTAGGCAGAAAGATGATTTCTAGGATAGACTTAAGTCTTTAGAAGCTGAATATAGATCTCATTTACTAAATGAAGAACAGTCATGGCGTTTGAAGAGCAGAGCCACTTGGTTCAATGCAGGTGACAAAAATTCCAAATTTTTTCGTAGTTTTTCTTTTGGCAGAAAAAGTGCCAATGCCATTTCGCAAATTGAGGAAAGTGGGTCTTCATTCTCTACAACAGAAAACATAAATAAGGCAGCAATGGTTTTTTTGGGGGAGCTATATTGCACGAAGGAGGCACCAGGGATTGCTGCTCAGCTTGATTCCCTTGAAGGCTATCCAGAAATGTTTAAGGAGGAATATTTGGTTAGATTTAATGAGAAGGTAATATTTTGCTGTTGACAAGAGTCTGAGCCGAGATGGCTGGACACCGGACTTCTTCCTGCATTTTTATGAGGAATTTATAATGGAGTTAACGGATATGGTGGAAGAAGTGAGGTTATCTAGTTAGATCCATGGGGTAATAAACTCTACCTTTTTGGCTTTCATCCCAAAGAAGAAGGGGAAGCTATCGTTTAATGATTATAGACCCATATCCTTGTGCAATACTCTTTACAAGATCATCTCTAAAGTCATTGTTGAGTGATTGAAGGTGGTTCTGTCAAATCACATCATGCCTGAATAGTATGGTTTTTTAAAAAACAAAAGTATTCATGATGCGGTGGCATCAACTCAAGAAATTTTACATACCATTCAGTCGAAGAAGCTCGAAGCTATTGTAATGAAGATTGATTTAAATAAAGCTTATGATAGGGTTGACTGGGGTTTCCTGAGACTTGTTCTTTTCAAAATTGGTCTGGACATAGATGCTGTGGCATGGATCATGGGTTGTATTATCAATACATCAATGGCTATTATCATAAATGGATCAACAACTATGCTTTTCCACTCGAAGAGAGGGAAAGGTTGTGCCCTCTATCCTCTTCTTTTCATACTGATTATGTATGATTTAAGCGTCAAGATAAAAAAGGCTACTGACTTGGGAATATTCAGAGGTATTAAAATCACTTCTCAGAAAGAAGTCTCCCATAGCATATTTGTTAATGATATCCTCATCTTTGGTATGATGCTGAGGCAAAGTTGGGAGGTTCTCCAAAGTATTCTGAATATTTTCTGCTGTTCTACTGGGATGATGGCAAGTGAGGGTAAGTCTTGTATTTATTATGTAGAGGGGGAGGATGAGACCTTCAATGATGTGGGAGTCATGATTAATTTCAGTATTGCTCCTTTAAATGATGGACTGATTTATTTGGGTTTCTGGATGAAGCTCGTGAACTATACAACAGAGGAATGGAGATGGTTAATATGAAACTATTAGAAAAAGATAAATGGATGGTCAACGAAGTGGTTATCGGGGGGTGGTAGACTGATTTGGGCTCAGGTTGTTTTACAATAATACACCATCTACTAGGCTCACTTATTTATTATCCCAAACAAAATTCTGGTAGAGATTAAAAAGGTAACTGCAAGATTCATCTAGAATGGAGGCAAAGGTAATCATACCATCCATTTGGCCTGTTTGGAATGCATCGCAAAACCAAAAGAAAAAGGCGGATGGGGCATTCTTGAGCTAGATGTATTTGGTAAAACTCTCATCATTAAATCCATATGGAGGTGTTTAAACATGAATGGTATATGGAGTGAGATCATAAAGAACAAATATCTAAGGCAGAAGGGTATGGAGGAATTACTAATTTCGGGTTGGGAAGACAGTTCCAGCAGGTCAAATATTTGGAAGGGTTTTAGTAAAACATGGACACTGTTTACAGGAAATCTGAAATGGCATTTCGAGAACGGAAATAAAATTCATATTGGAAGCCCTTTATTACTGGGTCTGAACTGAAACTTTAATCTATGTAGAGAGACTGTTGACTGCATTAATCAAAAGGGTATTTTTATATGAGCCAAGTAATTAAGGAGTGGGACAATGGAGCTTTGAGGTGGAAGATGAATCAAGATATGGGGTTATATGGCCAGAGAGAGGAGGAATGGAATAATTATACTAAATCCTAAAGAAGTTTTCATTTAAGGAAGGGTAATGGAGGAGACAGGATTACATGGGGGGCAAAATCATCAATTGGACAGATTAAAACAAAGGAAATTTATACAGAGTTGATTAACACAAAACTGGATTTTGAACCAAACTGTTGGTTTAAGGATATGTGGAAGGTTAATTTCCAAGTGAAGATGATTATCTTTGTTTGGCTTGTGTGGAAATATAAAAACCTCACCTGGAACAACTTACAAAGAAGGGGATGGCATGGCCCTGGGATTTTCACATTATGTTGTGAGGAGATCGAAGATAACCTTCACCTATTCTACAAATGCACTTTTGCAAGGGAGACTCTCATTTCGTTATGCTCTCACTTTCAGTTGCAGACCCTGGAGGATAGGTCAACTGAGGAATGTATTAGATGGTGGTTTAGGAGAGGTAAACATTTCAGAATTATTCCCTTTCCATTTCATTGGTATCTATGGTGTGGTTGAAACAAGAATTTTTTTGAAGGGTTGTCTTGCTCATCGGAAAAAATTTCTTTGCAAATTTATAGCTCTTGGGAAAAGCTAAAAATTAGGCAGAAGCCACACAATGATTTATCAAAGAGATTGTGTCCTTTTGAAATACATTACCTTACAGTTTTTTTTGATGGAGCATCTCAAAATCAAATCTGTGGATGTGGAGCTTAGCTCATGATATCACCAAATTGTCATTACAAAATTTATTGGAGTGGGGGATCGGCAACTAATATGAGGGTGGAGCTACTGGCTTTGTGGGGACTAATATGGTTTGCTAATCAGTTATACATGGAGAAGTTGTGGCTCTTTCAAGACTCGAAAGTCCTCATTCAACATATGAACAAGAAAACTTACATATATCCTGGTTACCTCTCACATTTTCTTGAGCGAATATATGTTTTAAAAAGGACTTTTACATCAATTTCTTTTTGTCACATCTACAGGTAAAAGAATAATGAAGCAGATCACCTATCCAAAGAGGGTTAAATGGTATTTTCAGAGAAATGAACTACGAGTTATTCAAATCAAACGGACATGGAGAAAAAGGTAAGGTAAACTTTACATGACACCGGAACTGACTCTCTACTCAGAGCAGGAATGAATAGACGCCATGCTTTACATTTCATGATATGACAATATGAAGACTGAAGACAAAAGGTTTTCTGTTTATCCTTTGTTTTGATGTATTGCATGCACAGACTACAGGAAGATTTTGATATGATGTAATAGTTTGGCTCATTTTTTTGGGAAATGTCCCATAGATTTTTGAACGAAAGTGATGTATGGTGAAACTTTTATTTCCATATATGATTTTGAACTATCTTAAGACATTGTCTTGGTACTTGATATAAACGAGAAGTATTTTTCATGTTGAAAAAAAATGTGGAAAACAAATTAGAAATCTGCAATATACCTAATATAACAACAATGATTTTCAACCATCGTAACAAGGAAGAGCATATGCTCACCCTATAAAATTTCCCCGATTCTTTTGGCTTTTTATATTTCTCTATCACTAATGCGGGTACATCCCTTATTAATTAAAAAACTTGCATATGTTAGGAAACTTTTGCACTCTATCCCTTTAAATCGCGGTTAAAAAAATTAATTTAAACATGGTTTAATTACTTGGGATATGAAAGGAAGTTATTTCCATTAATTTCATTAAACGTATTTAACCTTTTTTTATTTTCAATTATCTAATTGGAGTTTATAATTAACAAAGTGATTAAAGTGTTCAATTCCAATAAAAAATCATTGGTTACAGTAACTAGCACAACCACATTTACTAATGTGGTTGATATGTGTCATAAGCTTTTATGAAACACATATACAACCACATTAATAAATGTGGTTGATATAGACTAATATAAATTAATCATTATTATGTATACAATATAGAGATGTTTATTAAATATTCACTATTTATGATTAATAATAATTATATAAATAATAGCAATTTCACATATAATCATTATAATATTATATATAAATATTATATTAATATTATATTAGGCATTAATATAAACCAATTATTTATTATATATATTATTAATTTTATTATTTTATTACTATTTATCTAAATTCTCAAAGTAACTTTGAAAATGACAGTTTTGATAATACTCTAATTTGAAATGACTTTTAATAATTAATACAATTTTTTATTATATTAATATACATCACAAAATAAAATCCGCAGCATTTTTAAAATTAATATACATTATAAAATGGAATCCTCCTAATTTATTTAGAGCATTTAGAGTTAAAAATGCTAACCAATAAATATATAGTTAAAAACAAGATTGTTGCAGATGTGACAATATCAGCTCTGGAAGAAAATATAAATTTATATATCTTCCTTGGCTTTGAGGACGGACATGACCTAAACACTCGATCACACGCAAGTTGTTGATCTTACAGCATCTTATCTTCCTTGGCTTTGACGATGACGACGGACATGACTACAACAGTCGATCACAAGCAAGTTGTCCATCTTACATATCTTATTGTTTTCAAAATAAAAATTATAAACATTTTTAAGAAAACTAACATCTTATTGTTGTCAATGGCCTGTCTACAGCGAAATTTGATGGAGAGTGACGGTTGAACACACAAACTTGAATCCGCCACTGCAATTATAATTGTTTTTGCTAACAAATATTTCACCATTACCGTGTGGTAACATCCTCCACACCTGCTGCCCTGAACGGTCACCTACATCACAAGCACACACATAATTGCTTCGATCACTGTATATGTATATTAGATCTCCTATGCCCTTGCATTTCACTCTAACCTCCCCGCATTCCTCTTCTTCCTCCTCATCGTCTTTCCTAGTGACCAAATTAAACATATGACACGGCATCCGATCCATCTCTGTGCACAAAACAGTACTGGTGCCCTCATCCTTTACAATAATGTTATTGAAGTTCCACAGTCTGAAACTCAACCCACCATCGTCTCGCCTCAATCCTCCCACAACCAAACCCTTCTTGGAGCTGGCCGACAGTAGGACCAATTCCCCCTCCTCATCCACACAAGAAGATGAAGGAGGAGGCCTGAGCTTCCCCACACATCCCCAGCGCTTCCCTTGTAAATCAAAATAACAGCAATCTCCGCTATATTTTTCTAGCAGGTAAATTTTGTCATTGAAAACAACAGAGGAGATCCATGTGGAGAAGGCGCTAATTGCTTTGAATTGGTATGGCAGCGGATCCAACGATTCCCAGACACCTGAATTCAAATCGAGCACCTCCGCGCATAATGGATCGATTTGTTCTCCTTCAAAATCAGAGACCCCTCCAACAACAAAGATATGATTATAGATGGGACCTCCAAGATAGCAGACCACGGGATGTTGATGTCTCCAACACCTCATGGGAGGACTCTCCTCCCATTTACATTTTGGACTCATAAAGTTCAAACTGTAGTTAATACGGGGCCCTGCAAGGTAGAATAAGATCCCATTCCCTTCCTCAACATTCATCATAATGCTACAAGGCTCTTCGAATTTCTTGGAATCGATTAATGGCGGCGGGCTGATATGATTCCACCTCCAGGCCAGCGGATCGAATCCTATTACTCGATTTTTGGCAGAGCAGAGGCTTTTTGATTGCCCCAGAACAAATAGCTAGGGCTTCGATGCGTGAATGGAATAAGAGACTGCGCGTAGCAAATGGCTTGAAACGATGAAAGAGTGCCATTCCTTGCATACGAGGGCGGCATTGAAAAGGTGTGTAAGGGGAAGAGAAGCAAGAATTAACTCCATCAACTCATCCGGTAGCAGCGAAATAGAGAGTGAAGATCCCTCAATATTATCCATCGAAATTTCAGGACTGAACTCCTTTAACTTGAAGTGGGTCTTAGGTTTATATAGGGCGATGTGAAGAGTGATGGATGAGGATAAGAGGCGTGGAACCCAATAATATCCGTTTCTTTGGAAGGATATTGCCTCTCTGGTTGTCTGGCTGGCAATGAAAGGAATTAGTCAATGAAAATATTTATAAACACGCGTAGCCATGGGACCTGCCATGAAAATGTATAAACACGCGTAGCCATGGAAGCTGCCATGAAAATGGATGGATCCAAATAAAAAAGACTTGACGATTTCTCATTGTCAAACTCTTGGTTGAATTCAATCATTTTAAACCGAAAAGCTTATTGAATCCGCAACAATGCGCAGTGTCAACACGGTATGAAATAATTTACGCAGTCCCCATCTAAGACGAAGTAAGAGAGGGTATAAAGCTCATTCCAAGTCAACGCCGTTAAGACCATAGTTCGTAAGCAAAGGAACTAAGATTGCTATAGTTCAACGGTTTGAGATAACAACCCCACTACAACATTTATGTCAATTCAACCCTAATTTAGGGGGACTCGTGAATCTGCGCCATCTTTTTTTTTTTTTCAGAAGAAAAAAATGTTGATTATATTAAAATATAAACAGTACATTGACTTATACAATCTCAGATAAAGTGCCTTCAGCGAGAAATCCACCATAGAATGGCCAGATGATTGATGCTCATTTATAGAGTGAATGAGCAAATAAGTGATAGATCGGCCTCCTCATTTTGGGAATAAATTCCATCCCTTACTAATATACCAGCATATGATATGAACATTAATAAACTGAGAAGGATCACAACAAGAAAAGCTCTCTTTTAGCACCATAAGTTAGCACCACTTACGTTATGTGGTGTCAATGTGGTGTAAATGTTTATGTATCATATTAAAAATGGAGTATATCACCATAAGTTAGCACCACTTAAGTTATGTGGTGTTAATATGGTGTAAATGTTTATGTATTATATTAAAAATGAAGTATATCACCATAAGTTAGCACCACTTAAGTTATGTGGTGTTAATGTGGTGTAAATGTTTATGTATTATATTAAAAATGAATTATATCACCATAAGTTAGCACCACTTATGTTATGTGGTGTTAATGTGGTGTAAATGTTTATGTATCATATTAAAAATGAAGTATATAATCACCATATTTGATGGACAAGTTAGCACCATTCTTACTATGTGGTGTTAAAGTGAAATAATTTTTTATTGATCTTATTGGAAGTGGAGTATATCACCATATATTTAAAGAAGTGGTGTATGCTATATTGTCAAGTTCTATAAAGTAGGGTAGTTAACTTTGTGTTTGCCATGTTGGCATGTACAAGTGGATTTATTAATGTGAATTTCCACCATAACTATAAAAAAAAATTACAAATATTTATATTATGAATATATAAATTAGAACTAAACTCACAAATATTTATTTTATAATATTTATTTGTTTGTCATGTTTACATGTAAAACTAAAATTCAAAGTAATTGTTTTCTAAATATTTTATTTCAATTATTTACTTTTTATATTATTCTCATGAGAAAATAAATACACAAAACCATATTACATAATTATTTATTTTATGAATAAGCCAATTAAGATAAATATTTTTATATTATTGTAATTCCAAAATAAAATAAGGGTGAATTCGATGGAGTTGGGTTACTCTTTTTTGGAAGAACTTCTGTTCCAAAGGTTGAAAATGTATCTTTGTGAGGGTATTTTTTAAGCCCTCCATCAAAGCTTTTAAAAGGTCCATCTAGGACTAAATAAAACCCTGAATTAAACTACATAGCTCCATCGTCAATACGAACTTGATCTTTTCGAACTCTTTTCGAACTCTTTTCCTCAACTGGAACTTGATCTTATCGAACTCGCTCTTGTAGTCTGGGAAGTCTTCGGCTAATTTCACCAGGCTCATAGAGATCTGCTCCAAGGCTTTGCCAAGGATGCTCTTCATAGACCAATAAAGATACAATGTATGCTTGAATTATGTTAGTCTGCCCCTTGTTTGTCCCAAATCTAGTATTAAACCTCTCCATTCCTTAGTATCCATCTTTGTCTCTGCATGTCTATTTATGTCAGCTTCCCATTTTTCAATGAGCTTTTGAATTTACTCTGATGTGTTCTCGTGGTATGCTTTCGCTGCCTCTTGGATCACATCGATTGCAGGCCTCCTTCCTCTCGGCTTTCTCGGGGGTGAGCTAGGTTGGGCTTCTACAAACTTCCCTTTATCTTTCCAGCCACGACCTCAAGCTGCAGGGCTCTTAGAATGGTCGCGAGCTACAGGACTCTTGGAGCATGCCATCCCACAATCTTTGACTAGGTTTTCGGGTAGGTGACCTGTCCACACAATAAAAAAAAGGCATAATTCCATATAATGAAAACGATCAAAGGTCCATGAATCCCAGTTATCAGAAGAAAGGTGACCCGGGGGCCTCTTCCCAGGACTTCTCCCCTGCCCGTCTCTCTGCGGACCCATCGCCCTCATACCCTGCTTAAATTTTTCCACCCCCTGTCCCTGATGGTCGCACGCACCCCATAAATTATCCCCATAACCCAAAGAGCTCATGCCTTCCTTCAATCTCCTAACCTCCCTTCTGGTGTCCTCTCTCTTGTCATACCTCCCACCCTTGAAATTGACAAAGGAGGCGTCACTGCCCATTGCTCAGGCCTGGGTGGAATTCCCTCTCCCATTCCTCATGTGGAATAAGCCCAAGTAGCTCAAGGTGGTATAAACCAGCAAAGCCTTTGAACTAAACACAACCTATGACTGCTCCTTAACTCTATACCCTGGCAAGATTGCCTGACCCCTCACCATTCCATCTTGTTGGCATCCCTTACCTGACAGACTCACACTCGGGTGCAAGTTGAGGCCATGCCCAATTCCTACTCTGACACAGAGGCAAAGACCCAAAAGAACCCCAACCTTCCCCCAACCAGAGTCGTAATGGTTCTGCTCTCCCCTACCCAGCAGAAGACTATACCAGTCCAGCTTAATCACCTTATGCTCCCATAGAGACCGGCCCAAATCATAAAACATAAACATGGCATGAACAAGGGAGAGGAAACCAAGCACATGCTTGAGTTTCATTGTGGTGGAAGTGCAATGGAGGTTTGTTATCCCGCTGTCGCACCTGCACCAAAGTCTTTCGTCATAACAAAACCCCCACGCCTTCCTCCACCTTGTTTTAAGCTCCATGCGCAGGCCTCTGTCCCACTACCTCACCTCGTGCTACATGCGACAATACAACCTACTGCCCTTGCCACTCATGTGGAAGGTGGTTGGCTTCAACACCAGGGACACTACCATTAACACTGATGGGAGGGTTGATCTTCTTCGTTACACCCCGATCGGGGAGCTGAGTCTAAGAACTATGGGTGAGCTCTGCCCTCCAACCTGTCCTGCTCTTTGATGCTCTACAACTGGATCCATCGTTATTCCTCAAGATTAGGAGGCATGCTTAATTCAATAGGTTCATTCAGGTGAGTGCAACCACAATTTTCCAGGAGGTCAGCTGCTATGTTTCCTTCCCTCCTTACATTGGTGATAATGATATAATCAAATTTCTTGTTTGTATACTCCAATCCCTGTAGATGTGAATAAGTACACCATCTTTGGCTTAGTTTTCCCCACTTCATTCCTTGATTAAGTTTTTTGAGAGTGTTCGTAACCAAATGAGAGTCTCCTTCAATTACTAGCTTTTTGTATCCTGGCCTGATGGGCAAGAGGATACCTTGGTGCACTCCTATGAATTATGCTTCATTGTTGCTGGCAAAGCCATAGGAGTCATCATATATGAATCTTGTTGTGCCAGGATGATCTCGAAAAATCCCTCCAACCCCTGCTTGCCTCAGATTGCCTTTCGAGGCTCCATCAAAGCTGAGTTTGATGAATCCTTCTAGAGGAGGTTTGAAGATCCTGATTGTGTTCCATATGTCAGGGATATCTTTCCAAGAAGCTGGGGAGACCATGCTAGGCGCTAGGTGGAGGCCCTGGAGAATTATTTCTTCCTGAGGAGCCATTTGCCAATCATCTAGCATATATTTCTCCAAGAGGATGCACTAGTAGAAATGATGAAATTAGTGACTAGGTGACTAAAAAATTTAGTCACCACAATTATTTCAAGTGAATTACTACTAAATTTGATCAATTTTAAGTGACCAAACTAAAAATGACTAATTTAGTCTAGGGTTAAAATATACGACTAGATGATTTTATTGTACCAGCTAGCGCGCGCTCTGACAGGTCGAGAGCGAGCTGACCTACCTGTGACCTCCCAGCTGCCATGGCATCAGGAGGGGGACCTGAGGCTCCCCTTCCTCCTCCTCTAGAAGTCCTTGCATTCAAGAAACTGATAGCAGCCAAAAACAAGCGCCCTCTGACTGGATCTCATCAAATGTTCGTGAAGAAGCTAGATAGCATCCCTTCGATGGCCCTTCAAATCGAAGAAACTTGTCGATCTGCATTGAACCTGGCTAAAATAGGGCTCATTGGACAGTTTATTGGCCTTTGGCCCTCTCCCAAAGCTATGGAAGACTGGGTGCAGAGGAACTGGATTCCTTTAGTCTCGGAAGGCATCAAAAGCCACTTCGTAGGCAAAGGATACTTTGTTTTTGTTTTTAAGAATGTGGAAGATAGAAGCCTCATCTTCAGGAATGGCCCATATTTTATGGGTCCTAAGGGACTATACTTAAATAAATGGACCCCTAACTTAGATCATGCTCAATATGTGCCTTCAACTGTTCTATTGTGGGTAAGCCTCCCACATCTCCCACTGCATTGCTGGAACCAGAAGTCTCTCCAAACCATTGGAAATACCCTCAGAAAGTATATTGATCAAGCAGTGAGAAAAGATCAATACTCATGCGCACATATATGTGTCGAGGTGGATTTGGAAGTTGGGCTACCTAAATCTATCAAATTAACGGTTGCTGATTGGACCCATATCCAGGAGCTGGATTATGAGCAGCTTCCATTTAAATGCAGGCATTGTCACGGCTATGGCCATTTTGCAAGGCACACTAGTACATTTGGTCAAAATTCCAACAATTTAGTTCTAACACTTTTGACGTATTGTCGGAAATTTCCCCAATTTTTATCAATTTTTCAAATCTCGCCAACAACCGTCACTCTAGCGACGTTTTTGGAGTATCGTCGAAACAATGACGTTTAGGACAATCGTCAGAATACCGACATTACATGAAAAACTGTTGGAATAGCGATGTTACAGGACAAACCGTTGATATTGCGACATTTAGGAGACCGTCGTCGGTCTTGCGACTTTTAATGAAACTGTCGGTCTTGCGACGTTGAGGGAAAAACTGTCGGAATACCGACATTTAAAGGCCTATGATAAGGTTTATATTACAACTCTCAAGCTAAATAATTTGATTTGTACTTTTTTTTTGGGGTAGCATTTAATTTACTACATATCGAAAAACACATGACATTCAATGATGTACTTGAGTAAAAAAAAAACAATTATAGACATGTGACTATGCATTTCAAAAGCCTATAGAGAATGTAGGTTTTAATACCTAGAATGAATTAAAATTAATGCATCACTCAATAAATTTTTGTTTTATCTTGAAATTTTGTTTTACCATAGATAGGGGTTGTTTGATCTCATAGTTCACCATTATATGGTGGGATACATTAAGGGTTGACATGAAATGTTGTAGGCTGAGCTCTTAGTGTTAAGGAATATTGTGGAAGTTAAAAAGTAAAATATTTGGTTTAGTTTTTTTTTTAAATATCTTCAATAATTTTTTTTTTTTTTTTTATTTAATTTTTTTTTTTTTGGGAGAAAGGTCGTATCAAATTTGCTAAGTTGTGACCGCACGGGTGCCTTTTGCAAGTTCGTGCGGTCCGTTTGCCATTTTCTCCCTTATTCCTTCGTTCAATCGGGCGTGACGTGTCAGGGCGCCCGCCCAAACACGTTCGGGTCTAGTCGTTTCGTTTGAGGGCGCCCGCCAAGACGCATTTAGGTCGGGTCGGGTCGTTTCATTTGAGGGCGCCCACCCAAACGCATTCAAGTCAGGTCGGGTCATTTTGTTTGAGGGCGCCCGCCAAGACGCGTTCGGGTCAGGTCAGGTCGTTTCATTTGAGGGCGCTCGCCCAAGCACGTTCGAGTTAGGTCAGGTCATTTCGTTTGAGGGCACCTGCCCAAACGCGTTCGGGTCAGGTCGGGTCGTTTCGTTTGAGGGCACCTGCCCAAACGCGTTCAGGTCGGGTCAGGTCGTTTTTTTTTAGGGCGCCCACCCAAACGCATTCGGGTCGGGTCGTTTCGTTTGAGGGCGACCGTATCAAATTTGCTAAGTTGTGACCGCAGGGTGCCTTGTGCACGTTTGTGCAGCCCATTTGTCGTTTTCTCCCTTATGCCTTCGTTTGGTCGGGCGCACCGTGTGAGGGTGCCTGCCCAAAGGCATTTGGGTCAGGTCGGGTCGTTTCATTTGAGGGCGGCCGTATCAAATTTGCTAAGTTGTGACCGCACGGGTGCCTTTTGCACGTTCGTGCGGCACGTTTGCCGTTTGTTCCCTTGTGCCTTCATTCGGTTGTGCGCACCATGTCGCACCATGTGAGGGCGCCCACACAAATGCATTCGGGTCGGGTCATTTCATTTGAGGGCGGCCGTATCAAATTTGCTAAGTTGTGACCGCACGGGTGCCTTGTGCATGTTGGTGCTACCCGTTTGTCGTTTTCTCCCTTGTGCTTTCATTCGGTCGGGTGCGTTGTGTCATTTCGTTCGAGGGCACCCGCCCAAACACGTTTGGGTTGGGTCATTTCGGTTGTAGGTGCCCGCCCAAACGCGTTCGGGTCGGGTCATTTCGGTTGAGGCCACCCACCCAAACACGTTTAGGTCAGGTCGTTTCGGTTGAGGGCGCCCGTATCAAATTTGCTAAGTTGTGACCGCACGGGTGCCCTATGCACATTCGTGCATCCCGTTTTCCATTTTCTCCCTTGTGCCTTCGTTCGATCGTGTCGCGCCGTGTGAGGGCACCCACCCAAACGCGTTCGGTTTGGGTTGTTTCATTTGAGGGCGGTCGTATCAAATTTGCTAAGTTGTGACTGCATGGGTGCCTTGTGCACATTCGTGTGGCCCGTTTGCCATTTTCTCCCTTGTGCCTTTGTTCGGTTGGGCGCGCCGTGTCATTTCGTTTGAGGGCGCCCGCCCAAACCTGTTCAGGTCAAATCGTTTCGGTGGAGGGCGCCCGCCCAAACGCGTTCGGGTTGGGTCGTTTTGGTTGAGGGCGCCTGCCCAAATGCATTTGGGCCGAGTCGTTTTGGTTGAGGGTGCCTGTATCAAATTTGCTAAGTTGTGACCGCACGGGTGCCCTGTGCACGTTCGTGTGCCCTGTTTGACGGTTGTTCCCTTGTGCCTTCATTCGGTCGGGCGCGCTGTGTGAGGGCGCCCACCCAAACGCGTTCGGGTCAGGTCAGGTCGTTTCATTTGAGGGTTGCTGTATCAAATTTTCTAAGTTGTGACTGCATGGGTGCCTTTTTCACGTTCGTGCAGCTCGTTTGCCATTTACTCCCTTGTGCCTTCATTCGGTCGTGCACGTCGTGTGAGGGTGCCTGCCCAAACACGTTCAAATTGGGTCATTTTGTTTGAGGGCGGCCGTATCAAATTTTCTTAGTTGTGACCTCACGGGTGGCTTGTGCATGTTCGTGCGGCCCATTTTCCATTTGCTCCATTGTTCCTTCATTCGGTTGGGCGCGCCGTGTTGTTTCGTTTAAGGGCGCCTGCCCAAACCCGTTCGGGTCAGGTCGTTTCGGTTGAGGGTGCCTGCCGAAGCGCGTTCGGGTCGGGTCGTTTCGGTTGAGGGCGCCCGCCCAAACGTGTTTGGGTCAGGTCATTTCAGTAGAGGGCACGCGTATCAAATTTGCTAAGTTGTGATCGCACGGGTGCCCTGTGCACGTTTGTGCGGCCCGTTTGCCGGTTGCTCCCTTGTGCCTTCGTTCGGTCGTGCACGCCGTGTGAGGGCGCCCGCCCAAACGCGTTCGGGTCAGGTCGTTTCGTTTGAGGGCGGCCGTATCAAATTTGCTAAGTTGTGACCACATGGGTGCCTTGTGCACGTTCGTGTAGCCCATTTATTGTTTGCTCCCTTGTGCCTTTGTTCAGTTCGGCTTGCTATGTCGTTTCGTTTGAGGGCGCCCGCCCAAACCCGTTCAGGTCGGGTCTTTTTGGTTGAGGGCACCCACTCAAATGCGTTCAGGTCAGGTCATTTCAGCTGAGGGCACCCGCCAAAACACGTTTGGGTCAGGTCATTTCGGTTGAGGGCGCCCGTATCAAATTTGCTAAGTTGTGACCGCACGGGGTCCTTCCGCAGGACTCATGCAGAACAGTGTTCAGGGCGGGCGCATTTAGGTCGAGTCGGGTTCGTGCAGCGCGTCCATGTTCAGGACGTGCGGAACAATGTTTGTAGGCGCGAAAGTTGTTCATCAGGGTTGGGCCGAGTCGAACGTGACCTAAACGTGTTCAAACATTTTTCCAACATAGTATCAGAGCTAAGGTGCAAGAAAGAGACTAAAGATCACATCCTAGTTGGCATTATGGCAAGGGTTATAAACAAGGGTTTCAAGTTTGTTGGGAATCTCACTACATTAATCAAGGGTTTCATTTTGAAGATCATTTCCAAGCTAGAAGTAATGGATGGAAGTTTATTTTCTGCTTTGTCTAGGACTTTCAAGAATGAGAATGTATGGGTTATTGATAATGGTGCTTCTAGACATATGATGGGAGAATGCACCTAGCTTTAGACTTTGTCAGAAGGAACCTCCATCTCCTAGCTCAATCTGAAATTGCATGTCCTTCTCGTTCAAGTAGCTGAAATACTTCTTGTTCATGGTCATGTGGAAGGATGCCCACACCACCTATCTCATCTTGAACCTGAGTGAACTTTGAAAGATGTGTGATGATGGGCTCATCTTTGCTCATCTGCTTACTTCTTAGCTTCTCTTTGAGAGCAAGCTTCGTGACATCACTGGAAGCCTGAAACAAATTGAAGATGGCTTTAAATTTAAACATCTCATACACTGTCTTCTTCTCATTGAGATGAGGAATAATATGATCTCTGACCCCCTCTAGAATGATCCTTCTTGCCTTGGTGTCATTCTTAGTATGCTGGGCCACCCGTTGGGGATCTTGAGGTGGCACTATTGCCTACTTGACATACTCTGCTACCCCATTATCTTCCAACACTACTGTGATTTGCTTCTTCCATGCACGTAAATTTGAGGCTCCTTCTAAACTATGATTTGACCTTAGCCCTAGGACCGACATATTGCTATCCGAACTGCTCTGCTCTGCTCTTCAAACTATCACCCTGAAAACAATCTTGTCCTCATGTTGTCCTATTTGGACTGACCTTGCAAACACACAGACCCTTTCTCCTACTTTCTTGTGCTCAGATAGTCCCTATTTCCTCGTGCACAAGTTTCCTAGTTCCTAGTGTAGGGGACTCCCTATTCTTTAGGGCTTGACTCCTATTTCCTAGCGCAAAATTTCCCTATTTCCTAGCGCAATTATGCCACAAGAAAAGCTCTCTTCAATGCTCTGTATTGGCTCCTCCAAGATACGCACTCACAACAAAGATCTCTCACACAATTTTGTGCTCTCTCTCACAATCTCGAGAGTTGTGTCTTGTCACAGTCCTTTGTGCACAAAACAACTATGAAACTTTGTGCCTTTGTCCTCCTTTATTGATTCGATCCATGCTAAAATTGGCAAGTTACAAATTTAGAACATGTGTTTTGATTGAATAGTTAACAGAGTCTAAGGATTGAAGCTCCCAACTCATCCTCTTCTAAATTTATAATTGCCTCTCGAACTTGTAGTCAAACTGAAGAAGGTCCATGTAACTGATCCTCCAACACTACGCATGAATTCACCATCTCCACGAACTCGTCCATGGGCAAAGGAAGACAAATCATGGTCTTTTTGGCTAAGGCATGCACCAGAGAATACCTTCTCTTGCTACACTTTTCAACAATCCCATTGTCCATCTTGATTACATACGATGTCATTGGATTCATGGTCTTCATATCACACTTGACTAATTGTGGGTTTTGCTCCTAACAACTATCGATTAAGACGATTCATTGCATCCTAGGGTTGACAAGATCACAGCTATGCCATCTCCATGAGATCAAGTTTAATGATCACTTTTTTGAGGGAGGTTCTGTTGTTTGTTTTGGGACTCAAGAGGTTCTCTTGTGACTTTCTCTCATTGGTATGATTAGATAGGCCTGGATTTATCTGTTCAATAGTCGATTGTCTCTATACAAGAGACTTTGGATGGCCTCTCTAGACTCAGTACCACTAAGAGCATTGCTTGTTTATTCCAGCCTATTTGGGTTCTTGGTGGTGTGAATCCTAGGTGGACTCCTTTTCCTTAGAGTTAGATGGCATAGATTCGTGAGACAATGAATTTTTCCCACATGGTTAGTAGGCACATCACCTCTGCGATTTTAGAGCTTGATTTGCCTAGTTCAAACTATGGTCTCCTCAGGTTGGCTTGAGTAAGCCAAATCTCCATTGTGAAATTCTTCTCATCAACCTCTATAAAGAAGAGAGGAATTACCACCCTCAATAAAGAAAGGAAGCCTTTCTTGGTTCCATCCCTTTGCCTGTTCCTAGTTTTCTGCGTTGTTACTTGTGCGTGGTTCAAAATTTCAACTAGTATCCCACAACAGAAATTCAGTGAACACTAGCGTAGCTAGGATCCCTTGCAACAAAGATGGTAAATGTGATGTAGTTATTTGTAATGCAATGGTGATGATTATGATTATGTCTGATACTAGCTAAGAAACATTAGGCATGGGATGAGTGGGGCATGTTAGGTGATGGGATAAAAGTGAGTCCAATATATATATATATATATATATATATATAACTTGGCCTTTAATTTGCTTAAGTCCCTTTTGATTATGCATCTAGTTCCCAATGTAACCTTGGGGTGATTCAAATGGTCATTAACACCTAGGGTCTAGGCCTTGGTTCCAGACCTTGCTTTGAAGGGGCATGTTAAAAGTAACCTATGAGAGTATATATGCTTTCATTGTCCTTGCGATTTGGAGATCATGATATCAATAGCAGAGTTATGTTGTTGGTTAGAGCTTGTTAGGTGTGCAGGGTTATGCTATTTGTTTGATCTTTCATACTAGAGAGTTAGGGAAATGCTGCTAGCATTGGTTAATTTTTCTTGAGATATGATAATATAGATAATTTAATCTTAATAAATGTCCACAAATAACTAGAAAAGTAGGTCAATGAGATTAAAATATTTATATTTTATTGAATTTATTAAAATATTAATTATCAATATTTATATTTTATTTGATTGAATTATATTATATAAAATTAAATTTTAAATATATTGTAATTTTATATTTAATTAATAATTAAAATAATAAATATTAATATTTTAATTATTAAAAATTAATTTGTTTCAACATTTGTAAAAGTTTGATGGCATGCCACATAAGATTTTGTGAAATTTTGATGGCATGTTTTGATTTCACTAAAACAAATAGAAACCCAAAGTGTTCGAAGTCGAGACGAAGAGCAGGTTGAAGCCCTTGTTCGACTACGATGAAGATGAAGCCGAGGTTGAAGCCCTTGTTCGACTGTCAGGAAGACGAAGATGAGGTTGAAGCCCCTGGCTCGACTGTCAGGAAGACGAAGACGAGGTTGAAGCCCCTGTTCGACTGTCAGGAAGACGAAGATGAGGTTGAAGCCCTTGTTTGAAGCCCCTTTTCGACTATCAGGAAGACGAAGATGAGGTTGAGGTACTCGCACATGGGTGCCCCTGTTCGATTTCATTAAAACAAATAAAATCCCAAATTGTAAGAAAGCCCTTGTTCGAAGCCCTTGTTCGACTGTCAGGAAGACGAAGACGAGGTTGGCGTACTCGCGCATGGGTGCCATCGCCTAGAGAAACTTCGAAATCGATTTGGAGCAAGACTAGCTGTTCTTACCCAAACTGGATGTACTGGTAATTTGGCGCCAAATTTTTTGCTCTCGGGGCTGGGAAATTTTTCTATATAATTAGAGCTTTTATCATGGAATCTGCTTATATTGTATTGTGGGAGCTATTGAAGACCTTGTGGTATACTTTGGCTCAAGATATCCAGGAGGCATATTCTCTTTTGCATTTGCTTTCCCTATCATCAATTTCAATTGCTACTAGTGATTATTTATTCTGCCTCTTGTGCCCTCAAGTCCTATATCTATTTCTCTAAGCCAGTTTTCTGTACAGATCCTGAAACAAAAGCCTGGATGGAAGAAAATAAACATCCAGTATTTGGATCTCCAACATTGGTACGATTCAGTTGGGCAACTTGCAACAGTTATACCAAAAAGGGTGCTACAGTGATCTGGTAAGTCACATGCCAAGATTTTTTAATGCATAAACTTAAGTTCAAAGTACAATTGAGGACAAAGGAGAATAGTTAGGACTCATTGAAATGCCACAGTTGGCTATGCTTAGTTTCATTTAAAGATTTATAAGTTTTTCTATAAATTGATAATTTGATAAATCATGGATGCGAGTCCCTGTTGTAGCTGCTTAGATTACATTCTCTTTGTTTATATTTAAAATTTGACTTTCCAGTTTCTAGTGTTCAAGATTTGAGGCCTCTCTAGTGACTAGTTCTTAAAATGGTCACCTTTTCCCCCTTTTTTCCCTTGGGTAAAATGTGTCTCATATTTCATTACTAGACAATAAAAGGTACATCAAGAATTATGAATTTAAAGACACTACCTGTTGCGATTGTTGATGCAACATCCATAAATTCATTTTTGTAACAAACATTATATAAGCTTTTAATGTAACAAAGGTTTTTTTCTATGTTTCGGGAGCTAGCAAAGTACTCATAAGCAGATCCACCTGTTTCAGGAGCTATCTTGTATTGCAGATCCGCCTGTTTCGGGCTGCAAAAACCTTCTTAAATTCAACTGCTAGAAGGTGCTAGCTTAGACAGAAGCTGTTGTAGCAAATACCTCTTTATTGATCTAATTTTTCTTTGAATTACTGCAGAGACTAGGATACAGATACATCCACCAGATGGTGAGGTTCTCCCTTGCTATCATGGATTAATCAAGATGCACATCCCAATTTTTTACTAGAAATCCTCCCATGTGTCTTTGTCATTACATCCTCCTTTGCACTTCATGACCAGAGGCCAGCAATGGGATACGAAGATCTTGTAACTGTTCTTTTAAAATAATTTTTCCAAATATAATTCACCCCTCATCCAAGATGTCAAGTTCAAAGGTACTGTAATGGTTTGTGCACATAAGAACAATGCAACAAAGTTATAGATCACTGATAGGCAACATTGTATCATGGAGATTTATGTACAAAATTCAGTCATTGTAAGACTTAGAAATGTCAGGAAATATTTATTTTAATACTGAGAGAGTGCTTGAGAATGTAACTAAGGAGTCAAGCTGGTATACTTCCAATTATATCTTTCATGACATACATGCTAAAATTCCTTATGACTATATTCTAAATAACTTGAAGTGACAAACGAAGATTCACTTTAATATCTTCCATTGTCATCATAACTAGGTATTCCATGATGATATCAGTAATCAAAAAACTCTCCTCAAGATGATTGATAGGGAAACACTCTAGAGTCCAGACTTGTCCCTTTAGGTGTCAATGCACACATATCTACTTAACTATAGAAGCATGGCATAAGTTCCAAACCTGTAAGGCATGTTGCCCACTTCCCCACACTTCATAGTTGTTGTCAAGAATTTTATTTCCTTTGAATCAGACTAGATAATATACTTTTAGCCTTTGAGTTACCCTTTCATATTTGATTCTTCTCTTAGGAAGCTTCATACTATAATGAAACATACATGTACTAAACTCATGCCTTGATTGAAAGAGATTCATGCTTAGGATTGTGACATGGGAGAGTTTGGAATAAAGTGGTGACTGCAACTATAAGAATTGTAGAGGTGAGACAAAACCAGACGATCATAAGATTTTGTGCTTATTGTGACATTTCCTTCCTATGCCTCCTTAATCTAGGCACAACAATCTCTAGACAAAATTTTATTCTTCAATCAAAAACTATAATTTCAAACACATACCTCGTGATGCATGCTTTAGAAATTTGTATGGAAATAATGGACCAAGATTTGTAGATCAAATAGTGTATTTATCCAATCAAGCATTCAAGCCCTGTTGTGATAAGGAGTCCACATATTCTTTGGCTTATTTACAATGTGGATTGCTTCAGAAAATTGTTTTAATTAAGGGTTGTTCTTGAAATATATGTACAAAGAAAAGGAGATTAACTTACGCACTCTCCCTAAGTAAGCATTTGTTCTCTGATCAAGAAAACATGTTCTTCGCGGAAATATCTCGGCCCTTAATGGAGTGAGCTCAATCGATAATGAATAGGAGAAAATCACAGCCCAAAGAGAAGATAATTTGTTGTCATTAATGGCCAAAAATTCACCTTATTACAAGGATGGAAAACCTCTACGAATAACTATCTAGTATATACGTAAAAATTATGCAAAATCAAGATTTCATATCAATATAGTGATATGTACCATATATGAGATATCATTTCATCAAGAGCAGGGTCACATTCCATCATATGGAGAACGCGATTGAATCATACCAGACCATGACCATATGGCATATATGGAAAAGTTCTAAATTTTAGTTGTCACATCATGAAGAGCTGCAGAATGAATTGTGTCAATGAAAGAGATTTCCCAACAACCCTAAATAGAGACCAAATTCACATCAACATATACACCCTTACTAACAACATGGATAAATAAAACCTCATACTATTACAATCCTAATATAATCTAAAACAACAGGTTCTATAGGAGATCCATGAGAACCTCAACACAACGTAGAGATGTCTTAGCATCTAACCAACCTCAATATAAAGCTCTAATGGAAGGAACCCTCTTACTGAGATATACCAGCTACATGTATCTAAGATCTCGAAGGTATATGTAGATTTAGATTCTAGGAAGAGAAAAAAGTATTTTTTATTAAAATGTTAGTGTTTTTATCAAACAATAGTTTCATTTCCAGGTCTTGTTAATGAAATATAACCTATAATAGAAGTCTTGTTTCATTACTACTCTAGCTCTTGAATTAGATAAAGGAACCAAAAACTCCTACCAAACACCTATCGTCGGCTTAAGGGACAAAGGACCTCAAACAGAGGAAAACCCTAGACTATAAGTAGCATGGTGCATAACCGATGTAGCCCTCCACTTTGATGGCCTTGATCTAGGACTTAATTCCCTATTTTTCTGCTCATGTTCCCCTCATCTCTAGAATGTATCCATAGCATCCTGTCCATCCATGGATAGCCCTATGAGAAAGTGGATGTCGCGGGCATGGATATGTAATCCTTATCCAACCAAAGCCAGTTCTGGTGCACTTGGCTAATTAGGAACATCTTGCACCAAGTGAATTCTCATGTTTTTCTAAAGGTGGGTACCTTAAAGAAAGTGACGAAGATGGAGTATTGAAGTAACAAAAACTGAAGCCTCTAGGGCAAGGTGACTTTTCCATTCTCTAGGGTTACTTGTTTCTTGTAGAAGGATGGTTGAAGGTACAGGAAGAAATCATGATTGATGAATTCATGGTTCACTAGCTTTGTGTTCTCCACTTTTCTCATGAAATATCTTATAAATTCAACCTATGGGTCAACCACTTCTCCAAATAGGGCTTCCTTTCACTTAAAATCCTATATTCGTGACCATATCTCTTTTGTGCTACTCTTCCCTTTGACTGTTACTCTGCCCATGGTTTATTTCTAGTACTTTGGTTTATGCTGCTAAACTTTGGTAATGGATGGTCGAAGCTAAGGAGAAACTTGGTCATATTCTCTCTGCACTGTTGGTTCTAAGCTCTAGGGTGTGCAATGAATGATAAGTAGAATAGTGATAAAAGAATGTGAGCAATAACTAGCTAATTCCTGCAAGAGATCTGTGCCAAATTTCTCATCAATCCCCAACGTTTTTTTTTCCATCTACCATTTTGGTCGTTGGAATTCCAACGATGATTTCCATCGGAAGTGCGATGAGAGTTTAAACATGTTGGCATTGTGACAAAATCTTAAAACACAGATCGGGACTACTAGAATGGGAAGTTAGTTATATGGAGGGACAAGGCCCACTTTTGGCAATGGGATATCAACTCTTCCGTTCACATGGTGGGAACCAAACCTTAGTTGTAACTCAGTGCAAATGTCAAGTGCCTAGTAGCATTTACTGCTCTGCTCCACTCCACCTTTCAACCTAAACATGTAGAGTACAAGGCTTCAAAGAGTTCACTCCAATATTTTGAAGTGCAAAGACATTCTTGATTTTTGGAAGGTTCCTATACCACAATGATAATATCAAAGAACACACATTTATATCTCACGTGAAAATTGTTTGCTCTAAGACCACTAGAAAACAAAATTCAAATGCTAAATCATATGTTAGTTGCATACATTTAGAATTTTCAAGGCTCTTATACTTTAAACACATATCTTTCAATGTCTGAGCTATTTAGTAGTTACCAGAGAGGCACATTCCATGGAAAAAATAGAGAGGCACAACTCGTTTTGTTTTGATCATTGAAACTGCTGCATTCACATCTGTGGGCACCATGTCTCCTCTATACATTAGACAATATGCCATGTATTTTTTGTGTCTAGGATCACATTTAGTCATCATGTTACTGGCCTCAAACACATAATTTGTTATTTCTTTCACTGAAAATGCTTCATGATAGGCTTTCTCTTTAGAAACTACTGGTGCATAAGATGAAAGAATCCTTAAAATAGATTTCTCTTTTTATAACATATCATGGAATTTGCACAACAAAATACAGGAACATAGATCGGGACTGCTAGAATGGGAGGTTAGTTATATGGAGGGACAAGGCCCATTATTGGCAATGGGATATCAAATCTTCCGTTCACATGGTGGCAACCAAACCTTAGTTACAACTCAGTGCAAATGTCAAGTGCCTAGTAGCATTTACTGCTCTGCTCCGCTCCACCTTTTAGCCTAAACATGTAGAGTACAAGGCTTCAGAGAGTTCACTCCAATATTTTGATGTGCAAATACATTCTTGATTTTTGGAAGGTTCCTATACCAAAATGATAATATCAAAGAACACACATTTATATCTCACGTGGAAATTGTCTACTCTAAGACCACTAGAAAACAAAATTCAACTGCTAAATCATATGTCAGTGGCATACATTTAAAATTTTCAAGGCTCTTATACTTTAAACACATAGCTTACAATGTCTAAGCTATTTAGTAGTTACCAAAGAGGCACATTCCATGGCAAAAACAGGGAGGCACAGCTCGTTTTGTTTTGATCATTGAAACTGCTGCATTCACATCTTTGGGCACCACGTCTCCTCTATACATTAGACAACAGGCCATGTATTTTCCATGTTTGGGATCACATTTAGTCATCATGTTACTGGCCTCAAACACAAAATTTGTTATTTCTTTCACTGAAAATGCTTCATGATAGGATTTCTCTTTAGACACTACTAGTGCATAAGATGAAAGCATGAAATGAATTCTAGGGAAGGGAACAAGGTTCGTTTGAAACTCATTTATATCTACATTTAAGGCTCCTTGAAATCACAAAGAACTTGTTAATGATGATATAACTTGCGAGATCAGTCTGTTCAAGTTTTTTTATGTAGGTCTTTCAATGTCTAGACATTGCTTACATATGTCATAAATAGCTTCGTTGTCCAGAACAACTGACACATCTGTGTGCTCCAAGAGAGAATGAGTTGACAATACACTGTTATATGGTTATACAACTGCAGTGGAAACCTGTAAATCCCAGGAAAGGTATAATATTTAAGGAAATGGTGGTAGTCTTGATGCAATAAAAACTTGTGAAGTGTATATGTATAAATTGATTAAGCGAATACAAAAAGGAGATCTGACCCAAAGATGCCACAAATTAGAGAGGTAAAATAGAGATCAAATAAGAAAACACCCAAAATTATTCTTAAAACTTTCATATACACATCTATACCCAGGTTTGACATGGACATTGAGGTTACAAGGATGATTATGCATATCTCAAGTTCACAAACTCAAGGTGGAACTAGAGATATGCCAACTTGGAAAAGCTTGGCCACGTAAAAGTGCATATTAGACCAGGGATTAAATGAATATCCATATATAGTAATTAATAAGCACCAAGCTATGGTGCTCAATATGTTGGGTTTACATTGTTGAATAAAAATAGCTTTAAATTCAATAGTGTAAAACCCAACACAAAATGGGTGCTCATTGTTGTCATTCATATCCAATGCGCCCAATGCACTCTTGCACACACCTCCACAAGTTCACCAACTGGGCTATAAAATGCATCTCTGCACACCTCCGCCCCCATGGAATGCGCCTCTCTATAAAACCCTTCTATGGAAGTTGATTTATAAATTCCTGCAGTAACCGTTCATGCTTTTGTCTCAACTCCTCTATTTCCTCTTGATGCTTAAGTAATAAGAGTTTGATTTTTTGGGTTACACTATTCTCATCTTCCAAATCATTGGCCAACAAGGTGGTATAATCTAGAAAAGTCACACCAGACTCTGAAGAAACATTTTTACCATCATGCTTTCCTGCAAGTACATTATGGTCCAAAGTATTAGCAATGTTGCAATCCTCCATTTGTAGATTCTCTTGGCTCATTATTTTAAACCACTCTTGAGTACTGCAGTTAGCATTAATATCTTCAGCTGACATCTTCCCCTCAGCCACCACAATATTCTTTATGACCTTAGAAATTGAGTGGTTTTTCTCTTTATCAATCACCATAGCATTTGCTTGCAAGTTGCCTCTCCTTATAGAGTTGGGAAACTTTGAAGTTATATCTAAACCATCCCCTTTGTTCTTGTGATGATTGAATTCATTATGATGATGTTTAGCACTGCTTGAGGTAGAATAGACATGGTTCACTTCATCAAATCTGCCATGAATTGGCCCTTCTACTTTAGAAGAAGCATTCATTAAGGCAGTCTTCATGTAAGAATCTGCAACTAAAGACCTTGGGGAATCAGACTAATACTTGCGACCTAAAGGAAGGCGTTCAAGTAAAAATGCACTATAGGGCCTATCATTATCATTGAGCATCTCCGAAACATCATCTTCAATTGCATATCTAGGATAATCAATATCCATCTCCTCCTCAGCAGTATCCACAAAAGGTATTGTGGGTTTCCATTCTAGCACAAGAGCTTGTATTTCTATATCAGTCATGGCTACAATATTTGTCACATCTTGGTCTGATAGATCCAATTTTGTCACAATTTCACTTACAACACTCATTGCAGTGTCAACATCAATGTCAAAGGGGAAGTGAATATTGCGAACATGACCTGGAAATTCATTTTAAAATAGTGAATATTGCAAACATCACCATTCCAATGAGATTATATGGCAGAGTTGTCATTCACATGTCTCTTGTCACCAGCTGTTAACAAAAAATTTTCCAATAAACAGAAGTATTGTTCCTGCATTAATCTCAAGAGTAATTAAGTTGTCTAGTTCTACATTTCTTCTGAGCTTTGGCATCTAGTGTATCTTACTTCAAATACAAAAAATAGAGGAGATGGCCTAAACAGTGTCAATACTTCCCTAATGCAGGAAAAGGAATTTCAAATGATAAGCTGCAAGTAGATATTGCCCCACCTCACTTAATTCCATTTTTTTAGATCTAAAATCCATATGGGATCACCATTAGATGAAACCATGTACTCATAAATAGATAAAGTAAATTCATTAAATAGAAAAGAAGTTCTTCAAAGTAAACTGGTATGTGCTGATACCAATGGCTGACAAGTTTCCTCAATGTATACCGGTATGTGTCTATCCCATAAATAGATACATTGAGTATTTTTTTGGGTCATACTATTTGAACTCCCTATAAATTTGAACAGTGGATTTTTTGCTAATGATTGTTTTAATGTTGTTTTAATGCTACAAAAAAATTGGCCAAATTTACAACAATTCTCTTTTGAAGCTAGCTTCGAAAGGGGACTTTACATGGGCTTGTTATATCTCTATGGGGCTTACAATACCATGTCACAAAAAAATACATCATGACTTTACAAAGCAACTAATCGGCTCACAATACCATGTCATAACTCTTTCATTTGTTTATGTGAGTTAGTTTATACATCATAGAAATAAAATGAGGTAAGGGTTGGCTCTTATATATCAGCTAACATAAGTACAAAGGTCCATTTTTGTGGGGAATTTTCCCATGTTTTCATTGTGAAATGAATGATTAATTGTCAAATACTATCAGAAGCATTAACTTTGTGGAGATCGACGTAGTTGAACTCTTGTATATATGCTCTTTGAAAGAGTGCTATTCTTATTATTCCTCACGAGTAGAAATGAGATGGGATCTAGTGTGTTTGATTTATGGTTTATTGGATTAGTGTCCAAAGAGGGAAATATTAGTCCATTACTGAAAAATATGCTTGATACTACGATGTGTCAGTGTAATATCCAAATGAAATTTTTTCCTTTGGGGTTTCTCAGGTAACTAAGGTTTCCAACATAATTTATTTTATTTTATTCAACAATGGTTACTCCATCAAATCAACATTTCATTTAATAGTAAGAGTGATCATAAAAGAGCCAATTAATATGATTTTAACCCACAATAAATGGAAATGGTCATCCATGTAAGAAATACAATATCCACAGAGTATAATACTATAACCAATCAACCTCGATCTGATAAATAACTTCAGTACTAACCAAATTCCAGTTGAGTTCTAAACTTTGCAATTTACACTAGCCTCCTAATAAATGACATGGTTATTCTGTGTTGAATTTGCAGACTGCAAGACATTCTACTTTTTTGAGATGCCTGTGGCCAATAGTAACCTAAGTAAATCGACTCGCGATGGACCAAATATTTCCTATGGAAGTTCAAGTCTTTGTTTGAAGTGATTTGTAGCCTTGGAAAGGCCAAACCTTAATGTCTATGCCCAGAAAGTAGATAGATCCTATGTTAGTTCCTTACGTATGAATCTGCAACCCTGGGCAGAACAAAGAACCCCAAAAATTGTTCCTGTATCAAAGCATCTTGAAAAATCTGTTGGGAGGGCCGAAACCAACACGTCTAGTACGTCTTACGGTTTCTGCACATCCAATACATCTTATGATCTTTGTACCAGTACATCTTAAGATTTATGTCCCTCACTATCTGAGGGTTGTCAATCTGACCACCATTAAGAACTACCTTATTTGAACAAGTCACTGAATATCCATGTGATCAAACAAGGATCATACCCCTCATAGTTATCTTGATCTATCTCAGAAAATCTGTTCTATATTTTCCTTAGACAAAAACACATAGACTTAGCCTCAGGACTTCATTCCATTTCAAGGATTGTATCTCTTTTACATCTAAGCACAAATTTTCATGCCTCAGTTTCAGATCACACAAACCCCCATTTCAATCTCAGAAATGCTACCGCGTTCCAATCTCATAAATGTTACTATTGCCTCAAAATATTAAGAGATTCATTTCCTTTTGTCTTAGACAGACTTGTAAATCTTCAAGAATTTGAATGTATTGCCTTAGAATTTCCACAAAGGCTCCGCTGCATCTTCAGATAATTAATTCCATGTGGCCAAAATAAGAAAAGTGACTAGGTAGGGTGGTATCACCTCCACCAAAACTAGTCCAAGGGGAAGATGTGTCTTAAAAACCTTAGAGCCTCAGGCTCAAAGAAAAACAAAGACATGATCCAATCCAATGATGATCAAATGAATATAATCCTCTTGTATTTATATATTTCCTTGAGTGGATTTGTCTCCTTAATTAATTGATTGAGGTTCACACCAAACCCCAACTTTGGGATTTTTGCCTTAGCTGCCCCAAAATTTTCCCTCCGCTGACCAATCATTGGGTATTTTGGGGTTTTCCCCTTTATCGAGGACTATAACCTATGGGGATCGATAGGATACTTTTTCCCTTGGGCTAATTAATCCCTCGGGGAAATTACCATCCCCCATTCTCGACATTACAAATCCAGGCACTACAATTTTTTCTTATCAACCCTTGATCATGAAAAATTGCCTTCAAACTTCATAATTACCATTTTTTTTTTTTCTGAATTGGACTAATTCTATTAAGTGAAAATATGGTACAGGAGAAAGTACATTCAAGAGAGACAACAACACGGCCAACCGGAAATGATAAAAAATCAACTTCGGTCCCCGGAAAGAGAGATGAGACAAACGAGGAGCAGCAATAAACAACTAAAAACAGGAAGGAACCGACTTCTACCCAGAATTGGTAGAGTTTTCTACACGAAATTTCTTCCCTTTCTTTTTGTTGACTTTAACCCAGCCATCCTGGTGAGGATGTGCTGGGACAATTTGAAGACTGGAGTTCTCCAAGAGAGGGGCCTCCTTATCTGAATCGGAGGAGGCGGACTCATGACTACGCTTCTGAGTGACTATTGTATCAGGGGGATGCTTGGGAGCATCCGTGGACAGTTTCTGAGTCTGAGGAGCAAGGTCTGAATCTGCTTCACTCCCATCATTATCAGAGCTCGAGGAAGTATAATTTGCAGCAGGCGGCGGGGTACAGGGAGTCCATTTTTTGGATTTGGACTTTGTATGAACTCCTTTAGTCTTTGTTTCTGCAAGAGTGGGGTATGAGTTCTGTAGATGCCCTGTTTGGTTGCAGTGGCGGCAACGGAAAGCAGTGTTCTCATAGTGTAAGTACTGAGTCCAGACAAGATCACCAACCTTGAGGATGATTTGTTCGGGCAGGCCTTTGCTGATGTCAACCTCCACACACATTCTGGCATATGTGTAGAGGCCCTGAAGTGGCCTTTCATAATCAACATCGAGGAAGCGTCCCAGGGTATCGCCCATGCGCCTGAACACTGCCAGCTGCCATAGATGGACAGGAAGGTTGGGCAGTCTGACCCAAACAGGGGTCCTAGTGATGGTAGCTGTTGCAGGGTCGAAATCTGGGAACCATTGGGTTAAGAAGAGCCCAGCATTTCCAAAAAACCAGGGACCTTTCTGTAAGGCCTGTTCATAATGCTTTGCATGATCGAACAATACTATGAAGAACCCTCATGAGCAGCAGCTAACGAGGCACTTGCTGGTCCAGTTATCGTAGATCCAATCAAAGAGTTCCTTGGTTTGCGGCCAAAGCCCATTGAATCTGCAGATGAGGGCTCGCTCTGCATATTTTTGAAGATCTTCTGTGACAGATGGTAGAGAGACCTCAACAGAAGGTGCTTCATCCAGCTTGTCAACCAGAAAAGGCTGGGGTTTGGGGCCAGCAGAGGGTTTGGGGTTCTGAGCATGAACTGCATCTTTATAAGAGAAGGTAGGAGCCGAGGAGGACTGCCCAGCTGCTCCTCCTCGCAGGCGTGAAGAGAGAATTACTACAGCATCTCTTTCAATGCTATAAAAAGAGAGGGGCAGAGGCTCATCGAGCTGTTTTCCTTCATAGGTCAGTCTCAGAAAGGCTGAGGGGATGCCCAATCTGAGCTCCAGCTCTCGCAGGAGGTTAAGCACCAGATCTGAAGCAGACACCCAAAGCAGTAGCGTCTTTCCCGAGAGAAGTAAGAGCTGGATTTGAAAGCAAGGGGGTAGACTTTGCTGAGGGTGATAAATCGAAAAGTTACCTGATAAACCAGCTTGAGGAGCGCCTTTCCGTTCCCCAACTTGCATGGACTCTGCTGCCACTATTTCTGGGGCTGGCAGGAGGTTCTGCTGTTCGGATTTTGGCAGCTCTGTTCTTGTCTGAGGCAGGGGAGAAATCGAGAGACTGATCTCATATTTCTTGCCTTGGTCAATGAGAAATCGTTCTAAAGTCGTGGATCTGAGATCAGATCCATTCCTGCCTCCAGCCGCGTGTACGCCCAAATGCCGTTGGGCATCCTTACAGTGTTCGGCTGCCTTCTTTTCCGGTAGGCAGTATGTTTTCGAGTTCATAGCTGAATGGCCGCCGGCGAGATTCTTGGCAGCGTCCTCTGTTTTGAAGGCGGGCTGATCCAGATTGCATGGCCTGCCGTGGACTGATAGCTCCAAGTCCGTGGGTTCCTGTTCTGAAAACCCAACTCGCAGATTGCCTTCGCCATCTATTGAAACAGGACGCCGGTGCTCGAAGCCAAGGGGAAGCACCGTATCTGCCTTTCGGTCGACGGGGGATTTTGTTCCACCGCCCTTTGCTTCAGAGACAACTAGAGCCGATTTGGGTTTTACTTCGAAGACGGCGAATGCTGTTGAAGGGTCTTCAGCTGCGAAAGCGTGAGGAGCCCGGGTTGAAACATCTGTGACAGCGACAGCGTGTTGCAGAGCCATAGCGGAAGCCCTAGCTCGGCCGAACCCATCATAATTACCATTGCTAGGCAGACTGTATGTCATTTCATGCATTAGAGGTTGTATTCTACTGCTTTCACCCATATCTTCATTAGTTACTTGAAAGTGGTGATCCTTATATGCTTCAAATTATGTACTCCCATGAGGCTCCGGTTCCAATATGCGAAATTGGTGCTTCCAATCATTTTTTATCATAGATTTCAACAATGTGCTGGGTGCATATTTCCCCCTATTATATAGCAATAAAATGACCCATTATGTCTTCTATTATATTTCCACCTTGCTCCACAATTTTCCAAAAAAATGTTTTAACAAAATTTCCATCAGGTTTCAGCCTAACCATCTCCCAAGGTGGTCCAGGATGCAGAAAAATGAGAAAAAAACAAACATTAACTTAAGCCCCATGCATCATATTATACATTGTGACCTCAAGTCTGTTAGCATATAAACTATGCTTTACACCAAGACATACTTCATAGGTAATGGACTTCGTTCAGTTCAAAATCATGCTTGGTAAAGATGCCATAGTCTTGTTCGATGCAACTTGTTCAACAATAAGCCAGTAAACATATGAAATATTGGTGCTAACTGGGTATTGTATCTGCATGCTAGTTTGTCTTGCATTCCTTTCCTCCCTTGTTTTTGCCATTAAATTCTCATTGTCTAAGCAATCCCTATCTTGAGGGTGAGAATTTATCGTAACTTCAGTTGGTTTGTTAGGTGTAGCCCTAATGAGCTTCTCCTTGAGCATAGATTTAGGGTCAAAATATATCTCATCTTTGTAGAAGATGATTTTGTCTTCCACCTTGAACCTGTCATCATGAATGAGTCCATCCAATATTTCACAAGCAAATTTATTCTTGGAGTACTCTACTAAGAGATGGGCTCTCCAATATCTCAAGAATGTGTCATGTTTTGCATGTCTGACCTCATTAGATTATAAATTGTTGGGTGTAGTTCTACAAGATGATGTGAAAGTGACTTCTCCTTGTTTGGGTATGAATTCCATTTTTTATGTTGTGACAACGTGGGGACCACCATTGGTCATTCCTCTCATAACTACCTTGCTGTCCTTTGGGTCTTGGAATTCCATTTCCATCGTTTGGTAGTTCATTACAATTCTTCCTAGTGAGTACAACCACTAAACTCCTAGTACCATATTAATATCTTCCAATTCTATCACATAAAAATCATCAGTAAGCATATACTTACAAAGAGTGATACTAAATTTTGGAACTACTTGGGTACATGTCATATGATACCCATCAGCTGAGCTCACTCTGAAGCCGCCAAATTCTTCGATGGGGATGCCTCTCTTTACCACTATGGATGCATCGATAAAATTGTATGTTTCTCCACCATTTATCAATGCTATGACATGTTGGCCTTGTATAGCGCTCTTGATTTTGAATGTGTGATATTTAGGAACTCCCAAGAGAGTGGCGCTAGTACCTCCAATTCTTGGAAGTGTCTTCCTCTCTGCTTTTATAGGTGATTCTTCTTCATAGATTCTAAGCTTCTTGCTTGGTGACTGTGTTATATCTCTCACTGTCTCTATCGGGAAATACTTCGATGTAGTGAATATTACCTTTTCCCAAATATGAGTAACCTGGTTCCCATGGCTTTTTGTAAGTGAAACAAAGCTTCTTTCTCCTAAACTTGTTTTGACTCTCTTCATCTAACTGATTCTTCTTGGTTTTGTTGTCCAAATATATTTTTTTGCCCTTATCATTTCAAGTCTATTCATCTAACCGATTCTTCATTAAAACAGTCATTAGAAAAAAGTTTTAATGCTTATTTATATCCATTTCAAAAAACATCTGATGTACTGTGGCTTTTTCCCTTAATCCTACCTTCACAGAGCTTGTTCACATTCTGTGATTTGATGCTACAGACTGTGAATCCATGTTCAGGTTCATGACCATGTTTCTGAGCATGGTGCATTCAACTTCCAGAACCTCAATATTTTTTTCTTCTATTACACCAATGTTCTCATGATTATAACATATTTAGATATACACCGTTTCTTCTTTTCATGCACCTTTGTAGTCAATGGAAACTGAGAGATCTATTACATTTTATTGATTCTTCATGCCTCCTTAACACCCTTTTAAATTCTTGTGCTTCTTTTTCATCCATGTGAACTTTCCTCCAAAGATTTCTGTAATGCTAATTTTGGTCAAGGGATCTCAAAGGGTTGAGCAGGTGTATAGAAGAAGAGACCCAAAGAAGTCCCAACTCCCAAGTTCTACCATTCAAGGAGGAACCCTAGTCCTCAAATTAAACCAGCAAATCAAGTAGCCAAGGGACCACGTTGTATCAAAACTAAACTGCAGGAAGTCTGAAACAGATTCCAACTTGACATAAGAATAGGTACACATTACCCAGAGAGGAAGGTTCAGGGTGTAACCGAAACCTAGAATATCAAGAAAATTCCATAAATGAAAATATTCCCAAAGTAATCAGACAAGGGTTTCAGTTTTCACTAGCTCTCCAATGACCAGGAAACCAAACATAGTTTATCTCAACAGAACCAGACCAGAAGTTCATAAATAATTTATCCTTATTACCCAAGAATATTCGTAGAGGATATGTGGCTTACACTCTGAAATCAACTCTAGATTTAGAACTAATACCACTGCTATTCATAGATGAACTGTGTATGTTTAGTTGATAAGGATTTTTAGCTGACAACAAAAACCATCTGTCTTCATCTTGACCTGTATTCATGTTGACCAAAATATTGTTTTACAGTTTTGTTCTTGATTGTTCAAAAACGTCGTTGTTTATGTCAGAGCCATATTTCTATTGAAGTCACACAACATTGTTTTCATGATGTTCAACTTGGCTTGTTGCTGAAATACAAACTTATTATGTATCCATTTTGGGGAATTGGTATTTTTCCATTTAACAAACACCTTACCCTTCACTCCATAGGCAAGGGTAAGATATTCTTTAGGGCTCAAGTCCATTCAACATCAAGGATGAAAGCCATTGCAACAATATACTCAATATGATTTCATCATGTCACTTGCAGGAATTGAATCTGGGTAGGGAGGATAACAATCATTCCTCCCAACTACACAAAATAAACTCAACTGAATAATGAACTTAGACTCAAGCTTCATGTGTTTAATTTTGAAATTCTAATATGATAATATCTTATATTTTCTAACTGGTATCACCATTGTTTCATGAGCTTTCATACTCTGCTAAGGCGTGCATTGGCAACTTTTGTAGAGTTAAAATGTAAAACTTCATCTATTAGTGGGTTCCTCAAATCCTTTTCAGGATCCTTTTTTGTTTAATTTGAAATTTTATTGTCTTAGATTTGTTATATTTGAGATTTGATTCATGTTCAGTATCACCTCGTTTAATGATTTTTTATACTTTCCTAAAGCATGCAGTGAGAATTTTTGTGGAGTTCTCACATGTTTTTAAATCCATGTCATGAATATACTATACAACTTCTCTACAACCTCATGCACTTATAGGATTCTTGGATCTCTTTTAGGATCATTTCACACGTTGAACTTTGAAATTCAAATATCTTGTGCATGATAGCCTTGAAATTTGATTCATAACCAATATTTCCTTCATATACTGTTGCGAAACTTTGTAGTGGCAATTTTTGCAGAGTTACCACTTTTTCCTAAAGCCATGCCATATATGCACTAGATGTACAATCTCATCCACTTCCTAGGATCCTTGAATCCATTTAAAATTCTCTTACGTTTGGCTTCTTGATTTGTTTGTCTATAGCTTTCTGAAAACGCTAATTTGGCATATCCCTAAATCCTAAATTTTTGTTCTGATAAATTGCCACTCGTGCACGATCTACCTAACCCACATTTTTTTGTCCATTTCATCTCAAAACTTTTGGGCCATACTTTATGTTTTTTGACTTATTGAAACTCCAGTACCTTTTATCTGTCAATGAAATACAAGAATACAGATACATGTAGAATCTCTTTCACAGTCGACCAGTGTAAAGTGCATACCAAACACAATTTAACTCAACAAAACCAGACTAGAAATTCATGAATAATTTATTCTTCTTACCCAAGACTATTCGCAGAGGATGTGTGGCTTACACTCTGAAATTAACTCCAGAAGACAAAATTTTCAAGTATTAACCGAAGATAGAGAAAAATTCTTACCAGTTTGGGTTTGGGCAGATCAATTGTTCTCCTTTCAATGCAACGAACCTCTCCAAAAAGGCTTTTCATTACCCCAGATTGCCATTCAATTTCATTCTAATTCGAAGATGTTAAAATCCTAGAGTTGAATTACTGTCAAATATACGAATGAGGAGCTGGCTTGTCCTTTAGATTTCATTATCCTTGCTTTTATACCATTAGTCGTGGCTGAGTGAAATCTGGTTATTAATTGCATTGATGTGTTCTTCCATTTCAGAATTTTATAAGACTTGGGGGATTGGATGATATCTCCACTCGTTAGTTTTTTTCTTTTTGGTTACTACCTTCATCGTTGGTGTTTTATATTGGTTTAATTACTATAGTCCTTTTAGTACGATCATTTTTGAATGTAAGTTTGGGCATGGGAAGCTATCCTTGATGGCTCTATCTGGATTGTTTTTGTAGATTTTAAATTTCTACCAAGTTTGTGAGGATTGAATTCGTGAATATTTTTCTTGTCTGGTTTGTTTATTTATTTTTAATACTAAAAATGAGAGATTTTTATTATAAAAATTGTAGTAGTAAGCGAAGTACCTGGAAGAAAGTCGATATAGGCAGATCACGTACTAGGGTAGCGATCATTGACAGGTTTCAGGCTGTCGTTTTGTTGTTCAGGCTGTTGTTCTATTCATGCTCTGGGCTTCAGAGAATGTTGCTGGGCTTTAGAGAATGTTTCAGAAATTTGGAGTCAAGAAGATATATTGAAGAAAAGTGAATATGGAGGACAAAATTATCCTATTCCTACTGCTAAAATTATCCTATTCCTACTAATGTGGATAACTTTCCTTTTTAATGCACTTTTATCATGCCTACACAAGGCCCTATAATTTTTTTATCGTAGTATGAATAAGTGCGATAAAAAATAGGATGACAGGCAAGGATAATTTTAGGAAGGAAACACTTAGAAATAGCAATTAAGGTCAACCATGTCACAATTAGTAACCTCCTAATATTAGAAAGGAAAATGCTACGAAATAGAAATTAAGGACAACCATGTCACAATTAGTTACCTCCTCCCAGGCTAATTATTTCAATCTCAAAAATCAGTAAGTGGATTCCTAAGAGGGTGAGTAGGGTTTTAGACTTAGAATTCTTAGACATTTTTCCTTATGATTGCGAAATATACCTCTTGTGCCCTCTAACTCCGAGTGATGTTTGGCCATTTATGTTGTTGTAGCATATTTTGGTTTTAATTTTGTGAGTTAGAGTCTACTACACTTAGTCTGCAGAATTTGAGTCTTCTACACTTAGTCTGCAGAATTTGAGATATTTTGGTTTTAATTATGCCCAATTGTTAGTGTATTAACCCCAAAATGGTGAGCTTGGTCTGGATTTGATCCGATAGATAGATAATGATATTAACCATCAATATTATAGTAATCATACATACATTTTAATTACTTTGCACATCTCTTGCTGCTGTGGTTAGGGAAAATAATAAATATCCATAAGGATAACAACATTCTACTAATTGGTTTCATAGTTGAAACTTGTAGCCAGTGAAAGCATATTCAATGGATTTTTCGATTCTTCAATGGTAATATATTGCAGGAAGCAATAGGGGCACTTACCTGAACCTAATTTTGAGATCCAGTTTGAACTTTGACATGCTGCTTCAAAGTGTCATGCTTGAGAATAGAACCTATTGAGAAAACTGCTTTCTTATTTTTAATATATATAGATGATCTCAGAGAATGAAGTACAATAGCTAACCTCAACAAGCCTTCAAGAGGTCCACAACAGACAGTGAGCACTTTCTTACAGACATAAATATTCAGATCAATTCAAATTTTACCCTTAGCACTCTACAACAGCACAAGCTACTCCATTTTGTAACGTTATTGCAAGGCTACCATTATAGGTTATAGCATAGATAGGGTGAATCCATTCTAATTCAAATTCTAGGTTATTTCAAGGCTATTGGTTGAATCCATTAAGGGTCAAGGTTGTTACGTGGAAGGAGGGATCAAGGTGCTAGACCTCATCTCCCCTTTGCCAATGCCAAGTGTTTTTCAAATCCATTTGTTGGACAAAGAATTATCGAGGGTTATTTTATTAAGCAAGTGATTTCACTCATAGTCGACCTAGTGGTTGGAGACTTCTCCACAAGAGGGATATTTCATTGCAAAATCCATAGATTGTATCAATTTTCTAGACTTAATGGGGATGTGATAATCGCCTAGACTCCAATCCCCTTTTCTAATCCAACATGCATAGCTAACATAGATAGAGTTGTAATCTTGATTCGACACTAATCTTGTTAAATGGGCACTAAATTTTAAGTTTACAAAGTTCATACATATTCATTGTAGCTTTAGACAACTCTGTGATTTGATCAACCTTTACTATTACCACCGATACCATTAGGATCAGGCTTGTGAATTTCCCCTTCACTTCTAGAAGGAAGACTTTGTGGGAGAAATTAGCAACCCTCTGTGCACATATCTAGGCTCATATGGAAAAAACAGGGGAGGTTTATTCACGTGTGCTAGATTGTGTTGGACTAAGATCAAATAACAATTTTTTGGATAGAATCATTTCTATCTCGAGGGTTTCACATGGAATCAAAAGATGGACTACTAAAAAATCCCTTTCAAGTGCAAGATCTGTAATGGCTTAGGCCATTTTATGGCATATTTCCCCAAAAGAATCCCTAAACTTGAACTACAAAATATGTTCCTCCAACTATTGGATGCACTTCTGTAAGTGGATTGACATAGATATTTCTACAAGAAGATTTGATGATTAAAGTTCAGAAGTATAGGCCTTATCAAGCTTGGCAGATAATTCATCTCTTTTCACTGTGTCTCAAATTGTAATGATAATTTGTGTTCCTTAACAATGAAAATTCCTAAACACTGAAATTGCCTAAACAAACTTCCTTCATTGGCCTCCTTTGAACTCTTCTCTACGTCTATGCCTACACAGGACTGTTCCACTAGTCCATTACTTGGTCCGATCTCAAGTGATGGTTGCTCTTAAGGTTTGCAACTTGCAAGGTCTGTCGCCTTAGTCAACTGTCCGAAGTCTGCTTAGGATTGTTCAACACTACTTCCTCTATTATGATGTTTTTAACCATTAAAATAGATTTAAACCATCTAATACAATTCTCCTCGGCCTCAGTTCACCTTCTGTGATTCTTCTCTGAAATCTTGACCAAAATAAAATGAAGAGTACGGATTTCTATTTATACTAGTTTGACATTTGACGAAGAGACACATCTCTTGGGCGACATGTCAAGCCTACGCAAGTTGGCTTAGGTCGACTCAATGTCACAGTTAATTTCCTTAACTTAAAAAATGAATATTTCCCAAAATATTTGGAGTTTCGGGGAAAGTAAGGGCTTGTTAGAAAGGGTAAATTATACTCTACAAGATTGTATCGGATCCATTTTAAAAGGTTTCCTCTAAGGTGGTGAATTTTTTTTTTCTTTGTGACTGCCCTTGAATTATTTAGTGCAAAAAATGATTAGTACAGTATCGCTTCTTTGTTTGGCTTCTCCATTGTTTGTCTTCCCCATTATTTGGATTCTTCATCATAATGGGAACATGTAGGACATCCATGTAATCATGATAATTTCCAACAATGAGTGCATCACCCATGTCATCACATAATGGTGTAGTGATATGTTATAGTGCAACATTATTAGGAGAACTCCAAAAATAGTTTTCCAACCCTCAAATGATCTCCAACCATGATCATCATATGTCATCATCAAGTATCAAAGTGTATGACATCATCACATAACATCAAGGGTTAAGATATAGATCGTCAAGTGCATGCAACATTAGGTCAAGGACTTCTTAGGGCTTATTTCATTAGTGGTTTGACTTATTCGTGATTTGACATCTTCATTGATGGCATTACATCATCATCTTGAACCAGACATCTCAAGAATATTGACATCTCGGTCAATGCCACATTGACATCAATGACAACCTTGATTAACAAAGAAGAGGTCATGTTACAAGCGTTGTTAAAACTTCATGACATAAATGCTTTACCTACGTGAGCTAGTTTTGCTTTGACAGTTCCTTGGGGTACTAAACTCACTTTAGCTCCCTAGATTCAGAAAAATAGTCAGGGTTCTCTCCAGAATTTCTATCCTTCAACCTTTGACGGTAAGAAAGTGGGGCAACCTTGGATGGAAAAAATGTGGGTCTGCTTTGCTCCCACACTTCCCCAATATCAACAGCTAGGCCCCCTCAGCCCTAGTTAGCCCCCAGATGACATCATCAGCTATTTTACAATGGTCAACACCCCTTCCTTGGTCATCAAGACTAGTAGCCAATGCATCCAACTCGAATTGCCCCAAGTTGCCTGCCATCAATTCTGCCACAATAGTAAACATGTACTGCAAGATAGTAGCAGCAATAGTGGGAGCTGCAAGTTTCCATTGGGCCTTGCACTCGGACCAGGTTGTCCTGCTCAATTATTTGTGCCTGTGACTACTATTTGAGGTGGGCATTAAGCTGTAAAGCTGCACGCACTCGTGAACTCTAAACTCATTGTTTTGTTCATTGGAAGGATTCTGAACATTTGGGTACCTACCTTAACATCATCATGCTTTTATGTACAAAACGTTAGTCACAGGTGGTGCACTTTATTGGATGCCTTTGCAACTCTTTTCATGGGCTATTTCAGTGGTGTAGATGATGATCTAGGGTGCAACTTTGATTTTTGTTATAGATCATATTTGGGCACTCTCTTTGAATGCTCTTCGAACATTTATCTTATGTTCATCCTTGCTTGAAGAGGGCACTGCCACAGGTGGTATTTTAGCCAGTTTATATACCAAAAATACCACCATGATTTCATGAAATCATTTAGAGAAACTGAGATAGGTTTAGGAGACATTGTTGTTTAATCATCAGAGGAGAAGAAACAATAATGGATTTATCCTATTGGTTTTAAATATGCTGAGTAGAAATCATGGGTGTATCATATTTGAATTGAATTAATGTGTATTGATGAATTTAAATCATTGCTTTTAGATTGATGGATTATCTCATAACTCTTGATGGATTGCTTTTAACTCTTAAATGTATCTTAGGAGAGAGGAAATAGTTTGATATTCTATGCAGTCTATTTTTCTCTAAGAAATTTTAGTTTTAGTTATTTATTACACTATTTTATTTAATTGAAAACCTTTGAGACCACATATTTATATATTATGAGACTAATATGAGTAAGCTTCTTTGTTGAATTTTTTTAGGTTTCAGTGTAAAACATGAACAACAACCCTGAATATGGCACATATGAATGGTGGCAAATGGATGTCTACTGCTCATGCAATCGCTGCTATGGTAGAAGACGCCAAAAACGACATGTTGAGAGGGACCATTTATTATTAAATGGTCCCATGCAAGGTTTTTTGGAGAATGACGAAGAAATGAATATGGAAATGTCCGCAAGAATTCAAAATAATGATTTAACAATTGGAAGTGGTAATGGTTTACCCAACATCATTGGTGAAGATAATGTTAATCATAGCCCCAATAATGACAGTATACATAACAATTACATGGATGGTTCTAACGACGACCATGCACATGTAGAAGAACAAATAACTATTGAACCCAATGCAAGAGAAATTCTAGATTCAATTAATATACAAGCTGATGGACAACCTCATGATAATGATATTACACATATGGCAAGGACACCACTATACCCTAGTGCACAATGCTCCATATTGCAAGCTTTGTTACCTCTTCTTAATTTAAAAGTTGTCCATGGATGGACAAACAATAGTTTCACTGATCTTCTACAGTAAGTGTTTTTATACAAAATGGAAATTTCTAGTTTTTTTTTAATAGATGTTTCCAAAAATATAATTCCACTCTAAAATATAACTTATCATTGTTGATGGTATTGTCACAGGTTATTATCAGGTCTACTCCTTCCAATTAATAACAAATTGCCTAAATCAAAAAATGAGATCATGTCATTGACAAAAGATTTAGGTCTAGATGCTTCCAAGACGTATGATGCATGTCCCAATGATTGCATCCTATATTATGGAGATGGTAAGGAATCCTTAGATGAATGTCCAGAATGTGGTGAGAAAAGGTACCATATAAGTACATCATCAAAAAATGTAGGAAGAAAGGTACTACGACACATACCTTTAGCCCCACAATTTGAGAGGTTATTTGGATGTAAGGAAATGTCACAGCTCATGGATTATCATGTGAGGGGAAGGAGCACAGATGGTGTTATGAGGATGCTGGCTGATGGAGTGGCGTGGCATAAGATCGAGGAGAAGTGGCCAATTTTCAAAGATGAGCCACAAAATGCAAGAATATCATTA
Organism: Pinus albicaulis; assembly: GCA_034641835.2. NCBI lineage: Eukaryota > Viridiplantae > Streptophyta > Pinopsida > Pinales > Pinaceae > Pinus > Pinus albicaulis. The sequence continues at coordinate 83,261 of JAXQQM020077879.1, forward strand.
GCATTAGATGGTGTGAATCTTTATGGAAATCAATCAACACAATGGTCTACATGTCCAGTAATTGCTATCAACAACAACCTACCCCCATGGTTATCAACTAGAAAGGAACATGCTATGTTGACACTTATCATACCAGGTTATACTTTATGGAAATTCCTAATATTGATTCTACATGGTAATAGTAACAAATTTCATGGTGCAAATGACAAATTGAAGTTGATGTCTTTACAGGTCCAAATCAACCGAAACATATGGACACATACTTGGAGCCTTTAATAAATGAGTTATTAATGCTTTGGCAAGGAATGAATATGAAGGATGTGTCTCATCCTATTTCTTCAAGGATCTTTCAATTTCATGCAATGCTTCTTTTCACAATTCATGATGCTCCAGGGCTATCAATGTGTTGTGGTGAGTTATAGTTGGTGTTAATAACCTCATATTGTATATATTGATTTCATTTATTTCATATTAAAATCCTAAATTATTACTTGATCTTTCATATAAAAATGAAAGGCCTTCAGACTAAGGGATCTTATGGATGCCCAACATGTGGGCCTTGCACCTCATCAAGAAGATCAAGTCATTTGGGAAAGACTGTATACGATGAATATAGAATGTTTCTAAAGCCTGATCATCCATATCACGTACAAGATAAGGATGATTTTGGTGGAAAGGAGTGCCTTCTTAGAGAACCTTCAAAGATGAATCCCGGGAGATGGATGCATGCATATAGAAACACAAATGGTAATTTTCATTCTCACCTTTTAAATGATATACAATTACATTCCTAAAACATTGATTTGTTAAATTTATTATGATTTTATTTTTGGTAGGATCCCTTCCTTTAGGAATGACTCGAAAGACAATATTTTCAGAGTTGTCATATTATGAAGACCTACCTATTGTTCACTTGTTTGATACAATGCACATAGGGAAGAATGTATCTGTTTGTTTATATAATATGCTATTTGAGAAGAGTTCAATACATGGGAGGAAACTAAATAAGCTGCAAGTGAGGATGGACCTCAAAGAAGTAGGAAGAATGCCTCATCTTTGGCCAAGTAACTTTGTAGCTGATCCATGGTCTCTCACAAAGGAGGGGAAAGAGCAGATGATTAAATCCATAAAATCAGTAAGATTCCCAATAGGTTTTGGATTAAATTTTAAGAATGCATTCTCAAAAGGAAATGAACTTGTTGGAATGAAGACCCATGATTGGCATAATTTCCTTAGGGTATGTGCACATTGATCGACATTAACTATATTATCTATTATGTGATTTTAAAATTCTTTATTTAAAAAATAATTATATAGCATGAGTAATTGATTAATTTTAACATTCTAATTGTAGTATCTATTACCTGCCAGCCTTCCAAATAATCTCGATGACAACATTAGGAGGACAATCTACAAGCTAAGTAGATTTTTTAGGTATGATGCATGGCCTGTATAAGGAAAAAGGTCTCTTCAAGTACAATGTGATATACTAGAAAATTGTTCATCTATAATATTTTTTTTTCTTTACACAAATCGTGGGCTTAACTTAATTAATTATATTCTAGGTGGGTCACTTCAATAGATATACACAACAAAGACTTAAAGATGTGGAAGAAAGAACTCCCCATTTTGATGTGTGACATGCAAAAATGCTTCCCAACAAGTTTTTTCAATGCACAGGAACACTACATTGTACACCTTTTACATGAAATAGAGTTGTGTGGACCAGTTCAAACAAGGACAATGTTTCCTATTGAGCGCTATTTAAAGGTTTTGAAAAAGTTTGTAAAGCAAAAGGCTCGTCCTGAAGGTTCCATGCTTCAAGGGTACATGTTGTTCAAATCCACAGTTTATCTCACTGAATTGTGCAAAGAATTAAATATTGAAGGGTCGCGACTATGGGACTCAAAAGAAAGTGAAAAAGTTGAAGGACATGTATTCACAGGACGAGCAAAAACTAGGGAAATTAAAGGTGATTAAACTTATATCTACATATGGTTCATGATTTTGATTTGTGACTATGATGGTATAATGTGTTTTATGTTTATGATTGCAGATGTTGTTGAAATGGAGGCTTTATTATTATATGTTGCAAGAAACAGTGAACACACAAAAATATGGAGGGAGGAATATCAAAGGCATCATGATGCCCAAAAAAGGTGTTGTTTGTCATATGTATCTCGAGGTGGTAATAATTCATTTTCACATTCAACAATAATGAGAAAATTTGAAAATGATTGGCCTCCATCTATGAGTTTAAAATATTTGAGGGATAGAGTAGCAAGGGCATGCAGAAATAATGATGAAAGAGTTACAACACATGTATTGGACATTATAAAAGGACTAGAAGAGAATAAAGTGACTCATTATAAGGGGTTGTGGTGCAAGGGTCGTCATTACCGTGTTCGAAAGCTAGATGACAATCGACAGACATTTGACTGTGGAATCGCTACATATTTTACAGTAGATTTTCGGTCACATGTTCGTGATGGAAACATAAAAACCGACACCTTGAGATACTATGGATTAATCGAAGATATCTTAGAGCTTAACTTCAGATCTTTCAAGGTGGTATTATTTGAAGCTAAGTTGTTTAGAAATATTGTAGTTGGAAATCATCCAACAACATATATGCATGAGAATGGTTTTTGCATCATCAATCATACCAGGTTTGAGCAAACAGATGAACCATATGTTTTCCCTGACCAATGTGAGCAAATATTTTTATGTTGTCATCCTACAGAACGATCAAAGTCATTTGTCATTGAGTATAATCCTAGATCAATAAGAGTCTTCCAGCCTTCACATGAAGAACAACCTATCTCAGCAGAAATGTCATCTAATGGTAGCTCAGATGATGAATTTAATGGGCAAGAAGACATGCTTGAAATGTACAATGGCTATTCAAATGATTTTGATGATTAATGACAAATGCTATGAATAGTTCTACTCAAGAAAATGTAAATGTCTAGTAGCTCTATATTAGAGTTGTATTTTCATTTAAATTTATCATATGGATTTTTTTAGAAGAATCAAACCTATCATAATCTAAAAATTAATAATATTTCGATGTTAAACATATCATAGAACTATAACATGATAACAATGTTATATATATTATCATTATGTACATTTAGATTTTTTTTTTCTCATTATTTTTTTAGAAAACTTAATAATTAATGAATTTCTATCTTATAGAATTGAAAACTTATTTTTTACAAGGGAAAGTTAGATATTAGAGGATTTGTTAAGATTTTTTTACCCTCCAAAATGATATTTTATGATTAAAATATTTTCAAAATGTTTCATTTGATTATGAGTTACTATTTTTTTTTGTTTCTTGTATGTATTTTAATTCATTTGCATACTTTTCATTTTATAATATACTCATTATTTCACTTCATATAATCAAAGGTTGATGTTTTTATTATATATATATATATATATATATATATATATATCACTTGTTTCATTATTGGATTAATGCAATGAAGTATATAAAACTCGTTCTAACTTGGGAAATGTGTAATATTGAATTAGGTCTATTGATTCAATATGCGAACAAGAAAAAGAGGAAAGTCTATTCGGACAAAGAGTTTAAATGAATTTATGAGGGACACACCTTCTGGAGTCATAGGTATTAATGAGATACCTTCCAAAGGAAGTAATTTATCTACAATTCCATCTTCCCATTTAGATTTTACAGATGATGTATATGTCCCAGTAGTAAGTGATACTTGCCATAATGTGGAGCCTACACTTGAAACTGGATTTGAAATTGATAGATTGCAATAATATAGAGAGTTTTTAATGAAGGATGATGTTGATCCATTCATAAGAGATGCAATTCATGCAGCAAACAAAACATCGATCTCTGACACAGAGAATGCAACATATGCAGAAACAACAGTTGATGATCTACTAAGGTAAATAGTCATTTATATTTTACTTATAAACTTTAGGGTTGTAATTACATAACATATGATTATTAATAATATATTATATCGCAATGTTCAGGAGTAATATCAATGTTCTCGAAGAAGACACTAACACCAATGGACAACAAAATCAATCTCCTCCATCAGATGAACAAACTATACCATCTATTGATGCATCTTTTCAACCTCTCTTAAAACATCCAAATGAATATGTTAAAGGAGAGGCAACTAATGGTATGCCATTCACAATCACATTAAATGAAAAAGGGCAAGTGTTAAATGATGAAGGTGGGAGAACATGGAGAGACATACTTCACCGTGAAGCATTGAGATTATTTGGTCCTACAATTACTAAAGATATTCGTCGTCAAGGTAAAACACATATACTATGTTTTTTCATAAATTTCATACTTAATTTATGTAGTATAAAATAGATACTTAACGTTTCATGTTTCATATTAAAAAAAATTATATATTGTACTCAGTGTTACATTCCCTAAATTTCATTACTATGATACTAGAAACCTTAAGATTTTTTATATGGATTATTTACTTTCTACGTGTATTTCACAGATAAATCTAAGAAGGATGAGTTATTATCTCTTATGCATAAAGTATCAGCAATTGTACCTCTAAAACAAATTCTTCATAGTGTTGTTGAATATATTAAAAATACCAGGAATGCTTTGAGAGGAGAATTGGTAAGAAATAAAAATGTAGTCAAGCCGCACTTCATAGGAGAAGGAGAGTGGAAGAGGTTATTGGATGAGATTGCTATTAAGAAAAAAAGGAAAAATGGAACTTTGGTTGGAAAAGACAAATATGCACAAAATGTACGAGCCTCTAGGTTGTCTACACGCCATCATTTGGGGAAAGGTGGCATGTTATCTGCAGAGGCAAAAATTGTAAGCTTAATACACTACTATGCTTCTCAAGGAAAATTTATTTTTTATATAATCAAATTTCTAACTATTTCATTGTTATTTAAAATATAGTTGCAGGTGTTCAATATTAAAATTTCTGAAGATGACAAAGATTTTACTTCATGCTATGGTGTATCTGCTCTCATTCATCAAAAGATTAAAGATGGATTTCAACCTGTTATAGATTATGAGGTATTTTTTGACCTATAATTTTTTTGTTCTAGGTAAATTTTTATAATATGAAAGAAGTATATGCAAATGAAAGTTTCAATTAACACAATTTATAGTTGTGTTGATCTTATCTTATATGTGTCTTAGGTAACTGATCAACATGATGAAAGAGAAGATGAAGCTGAACTTTGAATCATGTTTCAACCTTACCATATGTTTGGTTAGTTCACTTCAGTTATTTTTTAAATCAATAGGATACTTTAGTTATGAAATACCATTAAATGCACACACTTTTTATGGTTTATTTCAATTCAATTGATGTTATTGTTTGTGTTTTTCTCAGTTTATTTCATTTATGTATTTTTATTCACAAACTTATGTTTATAATTTTCTTTTTATGATTTTTCCATGCAGGCGGCGACAAAATTTCTTTTAAGGATGAGCAATACAGATGATTTCAAACGAATTATCAGTTTCGTTTTTTCAATATCTCATAATAAACAAATTTCAAGACCTAAGACATTTCATTATATTAATAAATGAAAAGTGATTTTTTGATAATCAATGTTGGAACATATGTATAACTTTTATTTTCTTTAATTAAATTATCTCTTTTTATATACTCATCGTTTTGGTTGTTGTATAATATACTTAAAATTTTAAAACATATGTAGATATTGTTATTACTTTGTAATTATTCATTTAATGTGAAAGATATCCATTTAATATATTTTTTCATAACTAGAAAGATATGTAATAGATTAGAAAAACAAAAGTTTTTGAAATATCATGCCATCTTGAAGTTTTCATTCAAACAAAATTATGTGAGGCTTGGAATTGAAATGACACTGCTTAGAACTTTTATTTATTTATTTATTTAATTTTCAAAGATTGAAATGATTCATCTACATGATCAATACCATGTTGACCAAAATGATCAGTAGTGATATTATGTATGTAAATTTATTACGCCCATCAACTTGGAATCATGTGAATGTTTCAATGGAGAAACTCTTCCATTACTTGTAATTGATACTTGCCATAATGTAGCCAAGCACAAAAAAAGCTACCATAGTCTTATTGTACACAATGAATTAAAATTTTTGGATGTAACTATGAGATACTTCAATTGTGTTAATACATTTGATATTAATTAAATATATTTATGGTAATTGGATCTAAGCATAAGAAAATGGTCAAAATGTTTTCTTTCGTAATAAAATCAAACTCTTCCCATGATACTCACCACATGCAATATATAACCTTTCTAAATAAAGGAGGATATTTTTTTTTGCACCATTTCATATTTTATGGTGCTTTGCACCATATACAATTTTATTATAATAATAAAAAAAATGTATTTTTTTGCACCATTTTTTATTTTATGGTGCTTTGCACCATATACAATTTATTATTATTATAATAATTTTGATATTTTTATGATAAATATTTAATTTTTGTAAAATTAGTTTTGGTGCTTTGCATCATAATATCCATTAGATTGGTTTTTGGTGGTTTGCATCATACACCATGGAATGCCACATATGCATTTAACACCAAATTTAACATTTTTTATTAACTCCACTTTTGCACCAGAAAACATAGCACCACTTGCATATCTCCACATTATCACCACTTTTGCACCACTATTTCAAAAGTAAAGATTTCTCAAATCCTTTACAAATTGTGGTGCTAATGTGTGGCTAAATGACTCTTCTTCTTGTAGTGTTATGGCCAACTACTCCGGATAAGGGACCGAAAGGGCCGAGGAGAGGTGGATTAATATTGGAGGAGAACCAATCCAGCGCCTGGAGGTATGAAGCTGCAGATACGGAAATCGACATGGGAGACACAAGCCACATGCAGTGGAGAGGAGTGGAGGAATAGTGAGCCATATAGAAGCGTGTAGTGGGAGCATTATAGTGGAGGAGAAAGTGGTACCTAGGAGTGCAGAGTATGGAGGAAGGGATAAAGTATGCTACCTACAAACACAAATAATTCAACAGTTAACACATTAAAAAAATTGGCATACCATGCGCACCTCACTTCATCATTCTTGAAAACTCCTCTAGCAACAAATATTTGATTCTACAACACCCTCATATGTTCAACATCTCCACAAAGTAAAATCGAAATGGGAGTAGAGAGTGTCACTTCTGTAGAATAACAAGTTACAACAAGGACAGAAAGACTAAAAATGGATGTGGTTGTGATACCATATCACTTGAAGAGGTAATTCCATAAGATGAATTGTGATTTTTTTATTAAGGATGAGCATAAATATATTTATGGAGAGACTCTTGGTATTCATATCCCAATATCTTTTCATATTACAATTCTCTTTATCTTGTGTATCCATTATTTTACATTTTCACTCAAACTCAAAGATTAGATATCAACAATAAAAACTAAAATAATTATATATTAATAAAAATAATTTAACTTATTATAATTGTTATTATTATTTATATATCACTTTCCAATTTCAAAAAAATAAATTATTAATTTTAGTAAATTATTACTTATATTATTAATTATTAATTTCGTTTGCGTTTTTAAGATGATATCAGGTGAAACCATTTTCCGTACGTCATGCTTACTCCATTTTTTTTATCTTGATCACTTAAAAATTTAATAATATTAAAATTTTAATTTAATAATTTGAAATTGTAATTAAAAAATAAATAAATTAATATATCAATTAGATTATAATTTAAATTAAATTTTTAATTAATTTATGCGAATTTTAATAAAAGTACCACAATTAAAGCAATTTAATCCAAACACTAAAAGTGGTTAGCAATTCACCATTTTTAACTCTTAAGCTATGTTGCGAAACAATATTTTAACAAAGATCGAAGATAATTTTTCTCTTCTACATGAGTATGTTTCCCCTTGTCCTTCCATCAGAAAGTTCTTACGTATGAATTAAAAATCTTAAACAAAAGGTTAATGGGTCTTTTATGACATAGCTTCATGCATGGTATTCATTATGATTTCTTTATGATATTGTAATATAATTTGTATAATAATCGAATTGCAAGATTTCAATGTAGATTATGTACATGAACCAATGAAAAAGTGTATTGCTTTTGAGGTATATAGAAAGCATATTGTTGGATTCTTTTCTTTACTCAACATTATTAATTATATTAAATTGATGAATATAAAAAGAAGAATTATGAATAGATATAGAGTGAAGTATCTGAAAATGATGTAATAAATGTAATATGGAAAAATATGATTAATTAGATTTCCATTAAAAAAATATTAAAATCTAAACCTAGGGGGATTTTTTCATAATTATTATAAAAGATGAACCAAAATTGAAACCTTCAAAATTACTACTAGCTGCGAAAAGTTTCAATTGCCAGTAACATTTCCTTACCACAAAATCATTTAATAACAAAGTTGAGATGAGATTATTAGTACAGAATATTAAGAAGAAAATCTAATCAACTAAAGTACATGTCAAATGAGCAATTGTAGCTTCTAAGTTACTAAGAACCTCACTGTTTCATGTTACTTATGAAAGAGGACAATATAAATTACAATGAACACCGTGACAATTTCATCCGCATTAGAATGTACATGCTTGCAAGCACGGAGATAACTAGGATAGGAGAAAAAAGTATACAACCTAACATGTCTTTGCAACGACATAAACACACTAGCTATTGGAAAAAAAAACTATTATCATAGCTTTGCAACGACATAAACACACTAGCGAAAAAAAAAATCTAAATTAACATTTGAATATAACTTGTAGTGCCAAAACTGGTTGATCTTATCTATCCCTTTTATCATGGGGTATGAAGCATATAACTGGTTGATCTTATCTATCACTTTTATCAAGAAATATATGATAACTTTTCTGTATTATAGAAAATTAGTGAGAAACTTGTCAATTTTAAATAAGTCATGTTAATTATAAGAAAATTATCATTTAATAAGTAAAATTAGTTGATTTATAAGTAATTTTGTTTGAGGAAAATTATTACATGCTCCTAATTTCCTTACTTATGAATATGATTTACTTTTCAATTTCAAATAACTCTCTTACCTGAAAAAATCAATAATATTTTTGATATATAAATTAAAGTAGTTTCAAAATATTATTAACTATAATGTTTTTCAATATTAAAGTAGTTTCAAAATATTATTTACAGTAATAGGTGTAATAGGTGGATATAAGCATAAGGAAATATGTTTAAGCTCAATCCCTACCAAATTAGGATACATGGACTAGGGAAAGATATTTCCCCTCTACCTCATTGGGTAAGGTAAAAATACATTGGGCAAGGTAAAAGTATTTTATCCATCCTATAAAGAAAATAAATTTCCATCCTCTTTTAAAACATTATTTCAATTCATGTTTTTTATTTTATGTTACATTTTTTACAAACCTAAATTTATATTAAATGATGAAATGCTCTGTGACACATTTATTTATTCTCTAATAAATATTCATATCTCCTTGATATGTTTTTATATTTTTTATTTTATTTAGTAATGTATTAAAAGGAAATTATATTTCTTCTTTTATATTTCCTTTCGTGATATGTGTTTGTGCCTTCAATTTTATTTAGTAATGTATTAAAAGGAAATTATATTTTCTCTTTTTATATGTAACATCCATCGCACATTATTGATCTGTCTTACCTTGAACATATTTTATAACTTTTGGCATACTTTAAGAAGTCCGTAAATAGTGAAAACAAAATCTTCATTACGTGTTGCAATCCAACAACTTCCCATAAAACGTTATTTTCGTCCATGCATATTTACATACCCTTTTTTTTAGCCCACTAGATACCAAAATAGAATGATATGTAAGTTTCACTTCTAAATCAAATCCCCATCCTCCTTTATCCTACATTCATCCTCTTAGCGATATCTTTGGATCATACTAACGTTTGAAAACCATTAAGAGAGAATCCACTAATATCTCCTCTATGACAATGCTACAACTCCATTTGAACTCCATTTGTATAATTGAAGATGATGTGCATTTATTGGCTCATGAAATGTTCCAACATTTCCCTAAATAAGAAAATGCATTGACCTATGTTTTTCTTAGATTCCATATCTTTTCCAAATTTCCATTTTGAAATTCATATATTTCATTTTGCAATTCATATATTTCTAATATCATGTGGTGTGATACATCATAAATGTATTTTGTTCTTATTAAAATATTTTTCACTTTTCTGTTGATTGATTAATGAGACAGCTATAAATTTCAATAAGTTCTTTGCACTTGTTTTATTTTTGTAATTATTTTATTAATGTTGTTTAGGTTTTGGAGGACAAATACATCATTTTTATGTTTAGATCATTGGTTCCTGACTCTCTTGAGTGTTTATTATATTTGTAATTAATTTTCGATTGCGTTGTAATTCTTATGAACCAATAATATCACTAGAATGAGAATGTTATGTCGAAGCCTTCATTGAATTGAATTTTTTTTCATAGAAAGTCTAAAAAGTAATTTGTTGCATGAGAAGTAAAATCATCACTTAATTCATCTTAAAGTAAATGCAACTATGCTTTACAATTGTGATTAACAAAAGCTAAATTATTCATTTAGGTCTTATATATATTCACTCTCTTTGAAAAATATTATATATCATATCAATAATAATACCATTGAGGCCTTGTTATTACACTTAATTGCTGTATCCTAAACATAATATTCTATGTTTCAAGGAAGCCTTTTGCAATCTTAGTGATTTCACTAGGAAAGTTTGGCCACCTACATGTAGTCCCTTAAATTTTGTACTTCACATGATATTCTTGGATGAAAATCATTCATGTAAATGCATGATGGTTATAATTATGACTCGTTTATAACGGTTTAAGAGAATCCAACCAACTAACAAATCTCTTAGTTGGCATATGAAATTATCTCTTCCCATCTAGAGAATTTGATTCTCTATTTGCTTATCATAAACTCCTTACTTTTATTCTAAGACAATACATTATATTTATCCAATTGGATAGTTAGTATTTGAAACTAATTTCACATCATATCTCTTAACCACTCAACCCCATGATTTTTTATTTGTTCAATTCTATCCATAGAAATTCTTATCTACCAAAACACTACTAAGACACCCTCTCAAGTTTGAAGTTTAGATATCTAATTTGTAAATTTTTATCGCATTAACTAAGAAAACCATTGAAAATTGAAACATATATGTTTAAATGATATTTTACCTCATTAGTAAATATGTTAAATATGTTAATGCATTTATTTTGATCAAACACTAACTCATAATGATATCATAAATAGTATTCAATGAATCTAGTAAATATGAAAAAAATAAAAATATATATAATCAACACATTATTTTGTATTTTAGTTTGTATAATCTAATAATTAATAAATACCTCAATCTAATGATAAGTTCAAAAATCATCAATAGTGAACATATTAGTAATAGTAGGACTAGGAACTACTTATCTAACATAGATTATAAATTCGCTTTTTTACAATGCAAGACAATATACACATTGATTTTATACATGATATTTTTATGGGTACTATTATTGCTTCATGCATATAATTGGCATGGTGCTGAATAAACCACTATTAAATAATCCATATACAAGCAAAGAAGAAATAAAATTCAATAGAAAAGGTGTTTTGGCAATTACTCTAAAAAGTATTTTAAACTATTATATTAAAGTGGCATAAGAAATATAGTGTGGAATGGAATATCACAAAACCAAAGATAAATTCATATAAGTGATAAGAAAATATATTTATAAAGAATAATTGATTTCATCAATGATTAGGACATTGGCGTTCATTTATTAAGTAAGTTTAACTAATAATTTTTTTTAGGTTAAATACCCAATCTCCAACTACTTTTATTTTATTTGGAACAATATAGATATTGAAATTCTATCCACATAAAGAAATATTAAGAAAATACATTCAATAAACATTAATAAATCTTTACATCTCATCATCATTTGATGAAAAATAATCAATTAATGAAGATATAATGGAAATAAATAATTGATCATCAATTCATGAACAAAGGGAACTTTTATGAAAAACCTGTGAGATAAAAGCATAAAATAAATACTATCCTATATAATATTCTACTAAAAATTCAAAGAACTTGTTCATAAATAAATAAATTTCAACAACGATACATGTCAATGGAATCCTCTTTTCACCTAAACCAAATGCAGTATATAGCTTTGAATAGAGTGTAACTCATTATTTTATTTCTTATCTTAGTAAATCTACTGAAATTTATCATATTATTCTAAAAAAGGTGTTCTAACTGATTGGTTTAACATCAGACACTCAAATTTGGTAACCTGATACATAATAGAAAACCAAACAATTTTGTCTTTTTTCTAGTTATTTTGTCACTTTAGCTTAGGTTAATTACATTCATTAATTACATTCATAATGAAATCCTATGGAAGATTACATTGTTTGGGTTGAATGGGAAATATTTTCATCCATATTGATTGAGTTTCATTCAATATGGATTCAAAATTGGCTTTTTTATCCAACATTTATACCTGAGATTATCTAACTTAATTATTTCAAAAATAATTCAAAATCTCTAAAAATTAAATTACATGTAAGATGGATACTTCTTAATCTTATTCAATAAATTTTAAATTATAATGATTCATCTTCCTCCTCCCAAGAAAAGTTTCCACACTTAGAAGATGTGCTAAGTTGAAAAGGAATGTTTATATAAAAACCGATTGATTGTACTATTGTTTGTCTAGCTTACCTATTAGTTTCAAACTGTGTATCTGAGATTAGTTTACATTCTATACAGAATGTTTCCTGTTAAAATATAAATGTGATTTTTTGGTCATGCACTGATCAATTTGGTCTTTCTCCATCCCCTCTCATGTACAACATCAAGTGGATAATAACAAACATGTCTATACTACAACGCGACAATTTATTTAGGATATTAACCCAGGATTTAAAACATGAATTATTTTTTTTTTATGACCTGTACATCATCAAGTAGATAATAATAAATAGATTTATGCTGCAATGAAAAAATTTTATTTAGGATATTAAGACAAGATTTAAAACATGAAACCTCCCAGATATTCTTTTGTTTGGTAGGAAAATATAAGGTCAAAGTCGAAATTGCTCAAAGGCCAAACACATTTTAGATATTAATATTTATGATATATTAATACGTATAGCATCTTTGAAAACCATATAAAATCCATATATTAATGGTTTGAAATCCTCTACTAGTTGTATAACTTTGTAGCGACTGCATATATAACATAACCTTCGATTCCATAGCAGAGAATCTAGTTGAAAAAGGTAGGCTATAAAAAAATATCAAGGCATCGTTATGATGGAAAGTAACTAGTTATATTAATTTTAAGCTTCCATAGAAATGATTGAGTATTAGCTTATTTTCAAGGTTAAAAGCACAACTAAGATTTTAGGTTGCTTAAATGTGATTCAATATATCAGCACAAATGGTATCCAATGACTGACTCAATTTGATGCCCATAGTGTGAGTATATGAAGAGATATTCATAGTCATATGATCGAAAGAATGTAGAACATAGATTCATGGAGTTCGATATGTAGAATTATAGGTTGTTTTAAATACCAATTTTCCGTAACTTATGAATTTAATATTCCAATTTACTTTGTTTTAGGTTAATAAATCATATACCATGAACATTATTTTAGACAAGTTTATTTTCCTGTCCCATATATTTATATTAGGATTATATTGTTTCAAAATCATTCATTTATAAGAAAAAAATCAATAAAAAATATCAATAAGCATGGATGCAATATATATTTTCTAAATTCAAAAGAGACTTTATTTATTAAATAATACATTTTAGATAAAGACAACATAAATTCTAGATAAAGACAACATAAAGGTGGCAGAGATATCTCCCGGAACAATATCTATTTTCTTACAATATGCATTTTCTTAATATTGTGAAGAAATTATTATTATGAGTAATTTGAATGACAAAACTCATAGTGAGATGATATTTGAATACGTCAAGAAAGAGTAATCAAAGTGTCAAAGGCCTTTTGGCTAAAAGGAAAAGACAGAATTTGGTAAAAAATAGGTGTAATACAATTTCCTTAGATTATTAGGTTATTTTATGACTTTAAGAAATATTCCATGCGCTCATAACCACATTCTTATTAGCTGGTACTTTAATAATTCTATAGAGCTATAATAGGTTTCAAGGGTTTTCAAGCTTTCATTTTAAGCTTTCATAGAAATTATTGAGTATTAGCTTATTTTCAAGGTTAAAAGCACAACTAAGATTTTAGGTTGCCTAAATGTAATTCAATATATCAGAACAAATGGTATCCAATGACTGACTCAATTTGATGCCCATAGTATGAGTATACGAAGAGATATTCATAGTCATATGATCGAAAGAATGTAGAACATAGATTCATGGAATTCGATATGTACGATTATAGGTTGTTTTAAATACCACTTTTCCGTAATTTATGAATTTAATATTCTAATTTACTTTGTTTTAGGTTAATAAATCATATACCATGAACATTATTTTAGATATGTTTATCTTCCTATATTATTCTTTGTCTCGTATATTTATATTAGGATTATATTGCTACAAAATCATTCATTTATAGGAAAAAATTCAATAAAAAATATCAATAAACATGGATGAAATATATATTTTATAAATTCAAAAGGAACCTTATTTATTAGATAATAAATTCTAGATAAAGAGAACATAAAGGTGCAGAGATATCTCACGGAACAATATCTATTTTTTTGAGATATCTCCCGGAATAATATCTATTTTTTTACAATACGTATTTTCTTAATATTGTGAAGAAATTATTATTACGAGTAATTTGAATAACCAAACTCAGAGTGAGATGATATTTTAATATGTCAAAAAAGATTGATCAAAGTTTCAAAGGCCTTTTGGCTAAACAGAAAACACATAATTTGGAAAAAAATAGGTGTAATACAATTTCCTTAGATTATTAGGTTATTTTATGACTTTAAGAAATATTCCATGAGCTCATAACCATATTTTTATTAGCTGGTACTTTAATAATTCTATAGATCTATAATAGGTTTCAAGGTTTTTTTCTTTTTTCTTACACAGTAAAGAATTTTTATTTGAAAACAACTTCCCTAGTTACCAATGTGCTCATGTCTGAGCCATTGGATCAAATGTTAGACTATTGAAATGTTTTAGGCCATTAGATCCACAAGTAAATAGTTTATATATTTTTTAATAATGTTAATTTTTTTTCTTACACAAAAATAAATATAAAAGTAAATTAAATAAAAATATTGACATAATGTACTGAACATTTTAACTAGGTCAAAATACAATAAAAAACAAAAAAACAAAAATAATAGTAAACTATAAAAACAACCCATGGTATTGACCCATGGTATTCATGTGGAATATAGTTTATTAAATTATTTCACAGGATTTGATTTATCTTGAGCAATAATGATGAATGTTCATAATTCTCATTTCTTAAATAAAACTAAATTTATCTTTAATTACTTAATTGTAATAGTTTGCAACTACATAACAGTTTGTAACTACATACATACTCTTTCCTTCTTCTTTTTTTAAGAATATCAAATTTATTCTATTAAAAATAAAAATAAATACATATCTTTAATTACCTAATTGTAGCTAAAAAATATTACACGTTTTTACTTTATAATCATAAAAAAAATTCATATTATATGATGTCAAACTTACTAAAATTTTTATTCTGAAATTTTAAACAAAGTTCTTCACTACATAATTTTACCTTTTATAATTTTTTTTATTTTTCAATTCAAACAAATCTTACAAA
Source organism: Pinus albicaulis (assembly GCA_034641835.2). NCBI lineage: Eukaryota > Viridiplantae > Streptophyta > Pinopsida > Pinales > Pinaceae > Pinus > Pinus albicaulis. Next base: position 99,148 of record JAXQQM020077879.1, read on the forward strand.
AGAAAAAACCCACTCAGTCCTTACTGTAGATTACAATTTTACAAAATTGGCACTATGTGATTAATAATAGAGTAAGTTGACATAACCCTAAGGGATTCTTTTACAAGTTTTATCATAACATTTCGCTTCATCCAATATATATTGTAGAGTCTTCTAAAGAGAGAGTGTATTCTAGTTTATAACATGATCCACAATCAAATAAAATGGCTAGGGATTTCACAAAGTATTAGTTTGTAACTTGATCCACAATCAATGAAAATGGCCAGGGATGTCACAAGTTATCATTCACATAGTGATCTATTGATGTTCTCAGTTGAAATGGATCCTATTAGATGCATGGTGGCCAGAGACACGAAAAATTAAAAATAGGTATCTATTATGATATCCATATTCTCTACAAACCATCCAAATTTCTCATCTTATAGAACAATTTCTAACAATAGTCGCTCAATTTACTCTCCAATTTTTGAAACCCCCACCCATTCTAGGGAGATCAGAGTGTAAAATCAAATGTTCCTGTGGTTTTTTTAAAGGGTTCATAAACAAAACAGACAATGAGAAAGTGAGTAGTGTGGTATAATAATTTTTTTTTGAATCATTGTGACAAACAAACAATCACATTAGCTCACAAAATATATCTAATGTTATAGGGATCTAAGATGATAACAATGTTTTGAATCATGAGAACTAGGTGACAACCAAAACTAAGTTTTAGCCACATGAAAAACAATCACAACAACTCACAAAATATATCCAAGGTTGCAATTAACATCATACATGGTGATGGACATCATGCGAATTTTAGTGTACATGGAACACCATCCTAAAAATTCTATACTCTTGATAAATTTAGAATAACCTAAGATGTCTATATTGGATGCCAAGGTGGGTGGTATAATAATTGAAGATGCTTCTTAAAGGGAAAGGGAATTTATATACTTAAAAATATAATAAAACTATAACTTAAAATTGTTAAATTACCTTGTATTTTTTGTTTCTTATGTATATAGAGAAAGGATAGACCAAGTTTGGAGTTAAGAAAATAAACAATAACATAAAGAAAACTATCTCCTTCCAAATTTGTCTCCATATTAAAATGACATTCACTTTCTTGTATACCAAGACTATTGGTATTCATATACAATATACCATTTATGACAAGCATGAAATTAGCCCTCGAATATGTAGATGAACTTGGAGTAAACTCTATTTTTGTTAATAAAAATTAGCTTTATTTACATCTATGCTAGATAAATTGTACTTGAATGTATTTAAAATATCTTATTTGAGTTACATGATCATTTCATGCTTGTTTCAGAGAATCATTAATCACCAAAGGATTTTCACCCTCAATTTCATATTTCAATATCTATAACAATTTTTTTATATATGTGAACATATTATGTTGGTTTATATATATGTTTTCACCGAAAATTTCCTATTTCAATATCTATAACAAACTTTTGTGGTTGATAACTCTTATCATCAATATATTTGAAACCTCCACGACATTTTTTCATGAAAGCAAAAATTGCCTTCCGTTGCTTCACAATGATTCCTCTGTAACAAGTTATTTCTTCTAGGCTACTCTTTCCTATGCTATTTCCTTACAACATTTATTTTGCAACATGTAGTGCAATTGCTAGTTATTATTGTTAGTGCTTGCATGTTTTTGACTCTTCTCTTATGATGATGGTTATTCTCATTTACCTTGTGCTTTCTAATTCTACATATACAAGAGATATATTATTGGTGACTTGGTTCTATTATAGCTTATTAAACATATTTTATTACCCATATGATTTAGTTGGTGTAATATTTTTCAGATTTTTTTCCAACTAGTCATGTTCCAAGTGGTTATATGATATGGGAGTGTACTTAATTGCTGAAGTATCATTATGCATTTGAAAGGAATTAAGAGGGATTAACTTAAATTAAATTCTAGTAATATAAATTGATATTTCCATGTTATTTGGGTGCATTTTCTATCTTGTAGTTTCCACATTTAACTAGGATTTAGTCCAATATACATTGAACAATTCATTTATATACATTTTCTCATATTCATTTGTAATTCTAAATTTACATTCATTAAACTAAGTTATGTTATTCAAATACAATTAAATGAACATATTCCCCTAGAAGTGATAATGAGGTCATAACTTAATATATTACCATTTTAATGGAAAAAGGAATAATTGGGGCCTCTCATCACTAATGACGATAATTTTCTATATCTAAACTATGACCTATTGTTTCCCTAATTTTTTGGTATCATGTAATGTGAAATTGTGGCTCTGCATAAACTAAATGATTTATTTTATTGTGTAATATTATATTTCTAACATATATAATTTCAAATCACTAGCAAGATGGGCATGTTCTTCTCTTCGTTGGCTAAAAATTTTGATACTATCAAAGAAGAAAAATGTTATAAGAACAACGGGTGATCCTATCTCTTCACAATTATATAAGAGATGGTATTAATTCCACCCCATGATAGTTTCATTTGAAAAAAAACCATGAATTTAATGATGTATGTCAGTTTTTTTGAGATGGTATAACTCACATGAAGTTGGGAATTTTCCCTTCATACTATCCTAAACCTTTGGATATGGAATATCTAGAATTGTGTATTCTCGAGAAGTTTTCACTTTTCATTATAATTTTCATTCAATTAAAATTGGTCACATTACCTAGAATCGAGACTATGATAATATATATTCCACATCCAAATGTATGAATAATGAGTTTCAGATGTGCCATATCAGAAAAGTATAAATATTGGACTAAAATGTGTATCAATGAGATTCCTAATGTATTAAAATTTGTCCACTTTTATTTCAAAACTTTAAATTGTTATTCTAAACATGTCAAGATCAAAATATGAGATTTTGTAAATTTTGATTCTTTAAATTGTTATTCTGGACATGTCAAGATCAAAATATGAGATTGTGTAAAATTTGATTTTGATAGTGGTGATTTATATCACAATTTCTACATTTAAAATTCTAATATAAATTTAAATTGTTTTTTTATGTATGTGCATGCATACAACTACGAAATATGTTTAACATAGACAAATGACCTCATAAACTACATTCGCTAGGTAGGAAATAACAGGCACGAATAAGACATTTTGTCAATTGAATGTAAAATTTTCTAATCACTTATGCTCATACATTACTTAATCCCTCATATTTTATATTCATGTTTCTTAACTATAGGGTTCTCATGTTAGTCTAAAATCCATAAATAGATGGTAACTTTCTCAAAAACACTATGAATGTTTTTCTAATTCTTCATTAATACCTATGCATGTATACATTTTTACGAACATATATATCTATTTGACAAAATATAATAAAAATAAAGCACAAGAATGATTAATACCCATTATGATTTTAAATTATGGAATACAATGAGTTCAATAAGACTTCCTGATATATGGCTATAGGGTTTGAACCAACACCAAAATTTTTATTCACACAAGAGTTTATAATGAAAATTGTTAACAAATCTATGGTATTGATACAAATTATAATGGATAGAACTCATAAAATTCCATAGGAGAAATGCACGTGCCTATGGATTAAATATATGGGAAGTAGAAGTGAAGTATAGTTGCCTCCATTAGAAAATATTTAGGAAGGTATGAGATTCATCTACTAAATTATTCAAATTCTATAGTTCGTTCCCCATATCTAGTTCAACTTATTTATTACTCAATATTTCTCCAAATTCTTCTCTATGAACCCATATTTCCACCTACTCCATGGGATTTCTAAATAGGTCACATTTTATTTAGAATAATGGCATGTAGCTTTTCTATTCTTTAACCTCACTATGTTTGATATAACCATTACAACAATGAGAAGTGTCCTTCATTCTTTCTAAACAAAGACAATTAAGCTAGGTGAATTTGAGAATTAACGAAGCACTTTTAACACTAAAAGAATCAAGCGAAGACAAATATGGAATTTCCCATCTAGGTTGATCTCCTATATTAACACTCCAATCAAAACTATTATTAATGTTAAATAGGGCCTATACAAAGTTGAGGACAATATAAGATCGCACACATACCATCCATGGCTCCCAAGTTATCCTTATTTGTAGTTGGAAATGAGTGAAATTGAAAACAATAAGGAGGATTATGGAGACATTTAAAATATCCTCTCTAGAACATCTCCATGGAATTTTTAATGTAACAAAAGGAAAATCCATTTCTTAAATCATGGAACTTCAAGGAATGGTTGATGAAAATTTGGAATCTCTTCTTGAATCCCATCCTTTAGATATAAGATTCATTCATACATTTGGCCCCACATCAATTAGTGAAATACCTTGACACTTACCATTTGAATTGCATGGATATTGTAGTTTTGCTCAATATTATGTATCATAGATATGGATTATCAATATTTTCTAATTAGGTATATATTATGAAGATATTTCGAAGAGGAGAGAATGATCCATCACCAACGTAAACCAAATTAAAATCATAAGGTTCGATCATAAATCCCCTACTTATGAGAATATGCCATAATTTAATGTCTTTTGGTGATGTACACAATAATTCCAATTAGTTAATTGATTGTGAAATCAATAAATGTAATCTAGCCTCGTTAGTGGAGGTCCACCAATTAGTTATTAATGGCTCATTGGTTGAGATCCACTCAGTGGTGACTACTATTTTGTATGTTAAAAAATATATAGTACTATATATCAAGTATTTACGTAAGTATCAAGTATTTACGTAAGGTGTTATTCTATGAAAAAAACTTGTGTTGATTTCATTGTCTCCCTGTTTGTGCCATTGGATAAATGTAAGGCGATTGAAATATTTTAGGCCATTAGATTCTTTGCCTTCTTCATTTAAGCTAGACTAAGTAATTACCTAACTCACTAAACCTTACTAACATGTGCTAGATCAAAAATATGTACTCTTTCTTTATGTTTTAATGGTTGTGACTAGTATTTTCAGGCTTCCATCTTGCAGCGTATAATACAAATGCAGTGGAGTGAGAGATTAAAGCACTAAGAACACATCATGGACTATCCAAACAGATTGGTTGCAACCTACGAGGGTGAACACAACCATTATCATTTTGTATCTGAAAATAGAGGCCTGGTAGTTGATTCATGAGACCCGCATACAGACAAAAGGAATTATTCTAGTTTTATATTACCCTACAAAATCTTCCATTATTACAGTGCGATATCAATTTATTTTGTCTCTGGTACTACATCATGTGTTGTGTATTTTTTGTGAAAATAGCCTTTAAACTATGCAATTATGATCGTTTATCCAAAATCCGTGAACGACCATTGAAAATTACTGTATAATTTGATATTATTTATTTAATAATATGGCTATCTATGTCACTTTCATTTGGCTCAAGTGGTATCCTCACTCTACTTTCTCTACCTACATGTCAGATCGACCATAAGGGTGATGGATTTTGAACGATTAAAATCCTAATGCATATTTGAGTGGTTAAAATGTGTATATATGGGCTGATTTTAGTGTTTTTAAGACTGGAATTTGATTGTTTATTTGAAATTGCTTAAAAAAATGATTCTCTCATTAATATTTAAATTACAAATTTTTGAATTGGAAAGAAATGAAGTTGTTGGTTAAAATTCCATTAATTATAAAGTCCACTTAACAAAATTTTGGACAACTTTTGATTATGCTTTTATAAAATCCAGTTAACAGAATTTTGCCCAAATTGTGATTATGTCGTTGCATTCATATTGAGGAAAACTCCTAGGCATATCATATTATATAAAATTTAAATTATAATGAAATTTAAATCATATTTGAAATATCTTCCAAGTTTATCACATTAAATGTTTTAGATTTATATCAATTAATTTTTATTTTTTTCAAGGCTGATAGTTTAAAAAAAAAAATAAACGTTGAGGCTTGTGTTGAGAGTGAAAATTAAAATGTAAAGTTTAAGAACCATTCTCATGCCTCTAATAGTTAACATAAAAATCTCAACAAACCAAGGAGCGTTGGTAGTTGCTTTATTGTTACATTTTTTCTATGTTTTATCTTTGAATGTTTTTTGTTTTCTAAGTCCAGAGGAAAAGATTATTTCATCTATGTATGTTTGGTGTTACAGTAAAATCACATTTATTGATTTTCTATAAAGAATTTAGTTTTCCCTCTCGTAAAAAAAAATCTGAATTCTCGAGCATTATCTGTTGAAGACTCATATATGTGTGCCTTATTCTCAGATACGACCTGTAACAAGGATTGTGGCAGTTCCTCATGGAAGGAAATGAATCAGTTATTCGGGAATGAATCTCCAAGCGTAATAACCAAAGTTTCTATATCAAGCGTGTCAGTTCCTTCAGACCCGAACTATTTCGACATTCCATGCTAATTCACCCATAAGGTAGCAGCAAGGCCAAAGATTCTCCCATATACAAACATGCTAAGTGGGTAATTTACCACTTGAAAATAAAATATAGAACATCTAAGAATTCAAAGGATGATAATATTAGTTCATTCAGGTTAGAAGATTTGAGGACAGTGTACCACTTACCCGTCCCGCAGCAGAACTATGACAAATATTTTTTCCAAAGCTTTACAAAGAAACATCCAGACCTGATGAAAGTTATAAAATAATGGAAGGATGACCAAGTCAAACTGAAATGGGACAAACTCGGTATGTACTCAACATCACAAATTCCTTCCCCGTATTGCTATGATGTGGATATGTTGTGTAGATTGTTTGCAAAGCCTAATACTACTAAGCTTTTTGTAGAGTGGGTCCCATTAATTGGCGCAATCGTCAATTATTTAATTTTGAATTGCAAAAATATCCTCTATGATAATTTGGCGAGAAGTATCATGGATTATACAAGTAAAAGAAGTGTTTCCTCTAGGGTAATACCCCACTTTTACATGAGTGCCTATATCATGGACACAATTTTATTTTCTTCAAGTTTTCCTACCATGGGATGGAAATGGACGACCCAAGAACCTAATACAATCCACATTTACCACTGAGTCCTTTGGGAATTATATTTTTGTCTATATTTTTAAAAAATATTTCGTAGAGTAATACTTCCTATGCACTAGATTATATTCAACATGAAAGTCCCTAGGATTTCCAAAGATGCTAGTGCCTAAATTTTTCCCATTGGCAGATGGTTTGCTGAAGAAAGTTTCACCCATGTCAGAGTTTTCAGGATTTATGCTTCTCCCCACGTCATGCCATATTATGTTCCTGACAAGATACTTGCTAGAGATATTTCTTAACAACTTGTGGTAAATGGTATTTTGAAACAGCTCAAAGATGCTAAGAAGGCCATTTGGCCTAATTTCCCTTTACAGTGTGGTACTTTTTCACTTTTTGATATTGGTCATCCCTTTAAAGAAGTTTCAAATGTTAATTTTTTGAATTTGGCTGTAATGCTGAAGCGACCATATGACCCTAATAATTTAATTAAAAATTACATCATAGAGCTCAAAGTGAAGCCTTTTATGAAAGAGATAGATAGATTTGATGATTCCTTTCAAGGTATTTAAAAGTTTACAAATGTACTAAAAATTGTATTCATTCAAATCAATCAAAGATGACCTAGAAGCCTTCCAAGAATACATAAATAATAGAATGGAAATCATTCCTTTAGAATTATTGATTATTGAATATCTTGAAAAACCAACTCCGTGTATTTTCTCAGATAATGAAGCAAAAGACATGTTTGAAAATGAGTCAGGGCAATCAGAACACAATTCTCCGAATTTGGATCATTCTAATAATGAATCGGAAAACAGAAATAAAACCCCAGAAAAGGTAATTGATAAAGTAATCAAAGAGATTGAAATGAAAGAGAAAGGAGGAATTAATGAAACTGAATCATCTTCCCAAGAAATTCAGCATAGCCAAAATACATCTCATCAGGCAGAAAAGTCTCAGCCAAAGGATTTGAAGAGTGAATGGGATAATATTTTTAAGGAACTGCAAACGTCTGAACAAATCGTAATACTGATCAAGCTGCTAGTTTTCAGACACTAAAACATTCTCAGAAATTAGTGGAAACCACTACTCCACTACAGCAAGTTCCTGAAACTAATGATCGAGAGATTATTCCAGCATACCCAACAGAGAAGATAGTTTTACAAATTGAGTAAATTCCTTCAATGGATGTCTTATACAATCCTAATCATAAGGATGTAGTCAAGAGAAGAAAAAGGAGGAGAATGGATGACATAGTCTCAAATATTACAAATGAATTCGTTGACATTTTATGGAAGGATCCTCTAGCCGATCCTACTGAACATTTAATCAAGCTATCATAGTTTGCAGGGGAATATGATACTTCCACTATTGATAAGGCCAATAAAGTTCATTTTTTACTGAAACAGGGAGAAGATAAAATACAATATTTAGAAAGATTGTTAGAGCAAGAAAATTATAACTCCAGGAGGAAAATGGAATTGAAAATGTCTCAGTTTGAAATGGATTTTGAAAGGTTAACTTTACAACATCAATTGCGGCTTACTGAAAATGAAATGCAATTGTAAGCAGCAATAAACAAATTAAAAAGCTATCCACATGTAGAGAAATTCATAAGGGAAGAATTAGAAGTGAATGCTAAGCTAAAGCAACACCAGGAAGCATTTTTCCAACAAGCTTCTATTACTAGCTCTTATTATGATTCAAGTGAAATATTGATCTAGCAAGTGCCTATTCAGAAACTTGAGTATGAGAAACTTGAGAAGAAAATCAACGAATCAATTCAATGGCAAGCATCAGACTTAGGAAAAGAAGTTGATCTACCCCAAGTAGATAATTTTCACAATGAAATTCTATTTAAGGATTGGGAAGCACAAATAAGGTAAGTAGACAAAGTAGTAACAAAATTATCAAAGTTAATAAAATGAATTACTAAATTTGTATGTGAAGAGCTTTTCAAAGCTGAGCTTATCAAGGGTTCCACATCTAAAATAATCTCATAAATCAAGCCATTAGAAGCATAGTGGAAACAAAGGATAGAAATGTAGGAAGAAATGATTAAAAAAGTAAATAAGTTTGATCAAGAAAATTATTGTAATTTTTTTATCAAACCTTATCATCAATACCAAACACTAGAGTCACTAAATGATTCAAAAATATGTAACACCCATAACTTTCAAATGCAGTATTCAAGGGCTAGGTAAGATTGAGAATTTCGCAACCGACTGAACTTAAACCTACGCTAGATTTTTTTCAACTTTGAGATCAAATCCAAAAGGAAGATTAGAATTAATAGCTTTATTGTTACTTTATTTTCCTAGATTTACTTGAAGTTTCTCTTATGAGGATGGTTGCTTGAAACCTCCTTTATTTTTATGTAATAATCTATTTTTAAAAATATTTAGTTTAGTATTTAGCCACTTTGATGCATTTAGAGAAGGGTCCAGGAGTTTGTAACTGCCTTGATGGATTAATGGAACACAATTTGTTATATTTTGACATTTGAAGTTGTTTAACTGTTGTTGCACTCTTGTACTCTTTAAATTGCTTGAAAGTGAAAAGGAGAAGAAAATCTACTGCCAATTTATATGAGTAGGACTTCTTACATATGGTACTTCTATTCACTTGTATCAAGTTTTTCTTTCTAGATTGGCAGTTATCTTTTTTTCTTGCAATATATATTTGAAATGTCATCATAAATTAATGTTAAATGCACTTTTGTACTAAAATTAGTCTATGATTTCTTATCTGATATATAATCACACATATGAATGAAATATAATTTTCAAAATTATATTAATCAAACTATTTTGTTAAAATAATAATCTTTATATAATTTTCATCTCTTTTGAACAAACAGAAGAAGAAGAAACTGAAGCTGAAGAAGAAGCTGAACTAAATGGAATGTGGGATTTTATCCTATAAAATGAATAACAACAATAAGATTTACCTGTGAGTGCAAGGAGAAAAAATACTACTGAAGCAACCTAGCCAAATCAGAAACACAATAATTCAATACATGCTAAAGGTAAAATAGTAAGTAAAAAATCTACTTCTAAGGATACACATACTAACCCTACTACTTCAGATGTTCCACCTACATCAAAGACAATGGTAGTATATGAACTATTGATTATAATGTAGTTGAAGATATGGAAAATACCAGGGCCATCATTTCAATTCATGAACCTACTAAGATAAAACAACAATAGAAGATCGTATTCAGGTATTTAAATGCATTTCCCGCTTCAGCCTTACCTGCTCTAGTAGTTTTTCAAGATGATAATCAAATAGGTAAACCTCCTTCTCCTTCGACTAAAATAGATGCTACATATTTGATTATGATAGGTGACCGATCCATCTCTCATACTCCTCAATTTATTTTAACCTATGAGATATATAATAAAAATTTCCATAATGGTTTAATAGACTCAGGGGCTTCCTCTAATATCATGCCAAAATCAGTATGTGCTAAGTTTAACATAACTCCTTAGAGTTCCCCTGTTCATATAGTAAAACTCGATAGAAATAAAGTAGAGGTTGCAGAAGAAATAAATTCTCTCTCTATCAAATTGTCATAAAACCCCAAGGTTGCTCAAATAATCGATATATTGGTGTCTAATATTCTTGAGTTTTACGGTTTAGTGTTAAGTAGAGTCTGGTCTAAAAAATTTCATGGATATTTTGCAACAGACTGGTCACATATGTGGCTACCACAAGATGGAAAGCCAAATCAAATCTGGGTAGACTGATAAAAATTCATGAAACATATAGTCATTGGTCTTGAAGGAATAAATGAGCCAGTGGCATTCAATAATAATATTATTCAAAATTAATCGACAGAATCATTTCTGGAAAATTTTAATGCTCAACCATCACCCTTTTTCGATAATGCAGTTATCTCTCAAATTGAGAATTTTTCTTAGACATATTCTTTGAAATGTAAAAATTTTTGTAGATAAACTAGTAGTTAATTATTTATTTTGGAATTTTTATTTTGAAGTTTCTAAATCTGAAGGTGGTGCAGCAGTTGGCTGTATTTTAATAAGCACAGAAGGAGAAAAAACCATGTTAACATGCAGACTTGAATTCGATTGCACAAAAAATATAGACGAACACGAAGCATTGATCCAAGTTTTGTGCAACACAATTGATCTTGACATCAAATATTTGAAAGTCCTACGAGATTCAGAAATCATTGTTAAATAGGTAAGAAATACCATTCATTGTAATTCTGGACATTTAAAGCATTACCAATCATTAGTCTAGGAATCGACCATTCATTTATTAGCCTTCAATATTTCTTCCGTGCCTAAAATACAAAATGCTAGTACAGATTTATTGGCTAATGTAGCATCGAAATTAATCCCATCTCAAGAATTTACTCCTAAAAGATTTTCCATTGAATTTATTTTTAGACCATATTTTCTTGACAGTATTACCAATTGGAGAGTATTTAATAATGATTCAAATATAATAGATTTCCTTACATCTGAAGGATCTTATGATAGTCAAATTTTAGATTAAAATTAGCATGACATTGAGATAAAGGAACAGAAATATAAAAATCCAATTCCTAAGTCAGTTGTCAAATTAGAAGACCTTTATGACCTGAAATATAGGTTTAAAAGAGTTACTAACTCTAAAAATCAAAGTTATACCTTAAGAATTGAGTTAGTAAATCTTGGAACTGATGATAAACCTCAAAATGGCAATCTAGGCCTTGGTCTATCTTATGACGAAAGATTATCATTTCTCAAGTTATTAAGAATGTACAAAAGTGTTTTTACTTGGGATTACACTAATCTTAAAACATATGACACTTTTTTGATTCAACATACTATTCATATGATTTTAGGTGAGAAACCTATATAGAAAATTTTGATGAAAATTCACCCGAATATTGAAAATCAAATCAAAACAAAAGTGAATAAACCCCTCAATGCAAAGATCATCTTTCCAGTTACACATTTTAAATGGGTTTCAAATTTGGTTCCAGTCACAAAGAAAAATGGTGATATTAGGATTTGTATTGATTTTAGGAATTTAAAGAAATCATGTCTAAAGGACAACTTTCCATTACCAAACATGGAACAAGTACTTCAAATAGTAGCTGGTTCTGAACTTACGTCTTTCCTAGATGGATTTTCAGGATATAACCAAATCCTTGTCCATCAAGATGAAAAATTGAAGACTACATTCAGGACTAAGTGGGGAACCTACACCTATCAAAAGATTCCATTTGGGTTAATTAATGGAGGTGCCACTTTTCGGAGAGCTATAGACACAACTTTTAGAGGACTCATAAATAAATAAGAGGTTTTTGATCTAGATGACATTATAGTCTTTTCTAGACAAGAAAAAAATCATGTGAATGACCTAAATCAAGTGTTTGAGTGATGTAAAAGGTGTGGAATTTCATTAAACCCAAAGAAGTCATATTTTTCTTTAGATGAAGGAAAACATTTAGGATTCATTATGTCAGAAAGGAATCTATATTGATCCTGAAAGAATTGAAGAGATTAAAAGAATTCATTTTCCTCATAACAAGAAAACTATGCAGTCGTTTCTTGGACAGATAAATTTCATAAAAGTATTTGTCTCTGACTTTTTGCGAATAGGTTTACCATTGAAAACCATGATTAAGAAAAATTCAGTCTTTAAATGGGAACATAATGAAAGAGAAGAAATTGATTTAATCAAACAATCCATTATGAATGATCCATTCCTAACTACCCCCAATTTTCATAATCCTTCTACTTTATACACCTTCTCATCAGATACATCCTACGATGTTGTTCTAACACAACTTAATGACCAAAAAATTAAAGCACCAATATAATTTTTCAGTTCCAATTTGCAAGGTGCGGAACTAAATTATTCAGTTGTTAAAAAACAAGCATTTGCTGTCTTTAAAGCTATAAAGAATTTTAGACCATTTATCCTAAAAGCTCACACCAAAATAATAGTTCCATTCTCTACAGTGAGACAACTATTGATGGAAAGAAAATTAGGAGAGAAAAGGGCCATCTGGGTCACTTCTTTGAAAAATATGATGTAGAAATTTGACCTTCTAAAATTATTAGAGGTAAGGTTTTTGTAGAATGCTTACAAGAGAATCCCATTTATCATGAAAGGTAGATTCAGGTAACAATGTGAAAATATCAGAGGTAAGCCTCAACGATGTGCAATCTCAATACGCTGATCTCAAATTTTATTTGAAAAATGGATATGCCCCAACCCAACTCAGTTATAAAACAAAAAGTTATTTTAGATTAAAGGCCAAGAAATATGAAATAATAAATGATGTATTTTTTAGAAAAAAAATTGATTCTATGCTATTAATATTCTTAGAGAAAACTGTAGTAGAGAAAGTCTTACAGGAACTCCATGATGGACCAGCTGGAAGACATTTTGGAGGAAATACAACAGCACATAAAATCCTACATGTCGGTTACAAATGGCTTACACTTTTCAAAGATGCTCATGAATATGAAAGAAAATGAAAAGTGTGTCAAAGTACATCTGGAAGACAAAGGAAACCAACCTTCCCATTAAAACCTGTTAATATCGAACAACCATTTCAAGAATGGGGATTAGATATAGTAGGGGAGATCATTCCTAGCTCCTCCAAATAGCATAAATATATTCTCATGGCTACAGATTATTTTACTAAATGGGCGGAAGAAATTCCATTAAAGGTATCCAAATCTGAGAATATTATTGATTTCATTCATCAATTTTTCATAAGTAGGTTTGGTTTACCTACTGGTTTAATTTTCGATAATGAATCTTATTTCTCAACAGCTACTATGATATAATTTGCAATCAAAAGGGGCATTAAAATTAAATATTCTGCAAATTATTATCCGCAAGAAAACGGGTTAGTAGAATCCACAAATAAAAACCTTATTAGAATCATCAAGCGAACTATTGATGAAAATCAACTAAATTGGCATAAGTAATTAATATTTTCTCTTTGGCTAGACCGAATAACTTAGAAAGCTTTCATTGGAAATTCTCCAGGAAAATAAGTTTTTCTTCCTACAAATGTAGGTATTCCTTCTCTTTCCTTAGTTCAATTCATTGATGAATCTCCTTATTCTTCTTTGCAAGTAAGACAATTTCAAATTCTTAAACTTGAAGAAGAAAGAGAAAAAGCTAAAGCTATTGATGCACATCATTAAGAGATAATAAAAGCTTCATTTGGATCAACTTCTGTCACTCCAAAAAACTTTCAAATTGGTGACTTGGTACTGAAATGGGAAAAAGCACATGAGGAACAAGGTAAACACATCAAATTTCAAAGACTGTGGCTAGGTCCATTTCATATCATTGAAGAAATAGGCCCATCAACACTTTGATTGCAAGATTTATTAGGAAAAAGAGATTCTTTGTATGTTAATGGGCATATTTTAAAGAAATAATTTTTATAGGAGGTAACCCATTTTATTTCTTATATACTATTTCCTTTTTTTTTCTTATGAAAATAGAAGTTGCATAGATTTTTGTCTTTTCAAGTAAACATCTTAGATAATATTTTTGATTTATCGCTCATATAAATAAGAAGTGTTAAGGAAAAAATCGAAATATCTGAATATTAAATAGATTCTATTTTTCTAAAAGATGCAATTTCATTGAAGTTATTTATTCTCTGATGAACTCTCATCTCTATAGAGCATGGTTATTATGTTATCAGTCAAGAAAATTTTCTTTGACATAGTAAAGAATCATTTACAGAGAAGAAATCTTAAAAATAAAATAAAAATATCATCCAAAATCCTCAAAAGGACCAATGATACACCCCATCCGGGAAAAAAATTATCAATTTTTAGAAAGAAATTTGAAAATTATGCTAAAAATATTAGAAGATAATAAGTCTCATCACGAGCATGTTTACCATGTCCATGGGGAAATATTTGAACTGACATTACCAATACTGCCTACCAAAACAAGGTAATGACTTGAGATTATATAGAGAGGACAAGGGGTCTCATCAAGAGCTAGCTTGATCAGTTTAATTACAACTAGTGAATGGTGTTGTCAATATTTCGTTACTAAGAAGAGACAGTGGCTTTTAACTAAATAAAAATACAATAAAAAATATCTACCAAAAAGAAAATAAAGTTCCAAAAGAGATCAAGTGTATAAATTTGGAATTTATTTTCGAAGATTGTCAGAAATATTGGATGAGACAATGAATCATTGATTAGGAAAAGGTAACCCTCCCAAGAGCTTAAACTACCTATTGGATCAAAGGCTCTACCAGTGATAAAAGAATACATATTTATAAAGCTAATCTGAAAGAGCCACATGATTTATCTTTTTGAACTGAGTAAAGACTTATATAGATACTCATACTTTTATTTTTAAAGAGAAAGTATTATGAATTATAGTCAAGAGATATTTTGTTGCTTAGTGAGATATTATTTATTGAAATTAATTCATTCAACTATTTTGATTTCAAAAATGTTTTTATAAATTTCAAAAAGTTAATCAGAGATAGTTGGTTCTCCCAAGTGAATCGCCAATTGTTGTGTTATACAACAACCCCCATTTATTTTTACTAAATGGGGAACCTTCAAAAATAAACAGGAAATTTATTTTTTTAATTTTTAGCCCGAGTAAAAAAACATTAGGAAATAAAGTTATTTCCTTTTCGCTTTCATTACTTAGTGCACATCGCAAATCGCAAAGCCTACGAGCTTAAAAAAATTCAAACATATTATGTCTTGTGAGATGTGATATGCGATAAACCTTTCCGAAGCCATATAAAACTCCCATTACAGAAGCTTTAAACACTGCCATAAAAGGAAAATAACTCTCACCTTCTAAAACGATCAACTTATAAACAATTTGGTAATAGTTGCGATGAAACAGACCCGACGAATCAATAAATAAACAAAAATAAAACTTCAAGTATTCGATAAAGCACATCAGCATGATTCCTTAAGTGCACTTTTCATTTTGAAGAATATAACTAAATGCAAGTTTTATTACCGTATGGAAATTGTGATGTGTGATTTACGCAGATCGTAATTCGCAAAATTTGTCAGTAACATAAGTAATAGAAATAGTCTCAAGTTGCGATATGCGATAATTGATAATTATTCCTCAAGTGTGCGAAATGATTCATATGTAATCAACCAAATATAAAATCTAACGTCTTAAATTGATTAATAGACATTTCACGTGAAGGTGTGTCAGAGATTTGATTGAAAGAATTATGGGTGATTAATGACATTTAATAGGATTAAGGTTTGAAAGATTCACATCTACTTTGAGTGTGTCTTGAATGATTAAACTCTAGATTTGTGATTATATCACTTTAATTATATTTGTCTCTCTATTCTCTCTATTTCTAAAAGTTTTCCTTGTTTTCTTAAATTCAAGAAACCACTTAACGGGGCAAGGATAATAGGGATGAGCAAGAAAGGAAAGGAAATTTCTTGAGCATCATCTACTGAAGACTCAGATATGTATGTCTTATTCTTAGATACCACCTGCAACAAGGATAGCAGTCGTTCCTTGTGGGAGGCAATGTATCAGTTATTAGAGAATGAATCGCCAAGGGTAATGACCAAAGTTTCTACAACAGGCACATCAGTTCCTTCAGACCCGGCCTATTTCGACGTTCCATGCTCATTCAACCATAGGGTAGCAGCAAGGCCAAATATTATCCCCTATACATACATGGTTAAGTGGGTAATTGACCACTTGAACATAGAATATAGAACATTTAAGAATTCAAAGGATGAGAATATCGGTTCATTCAAGGCAAAAGATTTGAGGACGATGTACCATTTACCCATCCTGCAATAGAACTATGACAAAACGTTTCTCCAAATCTTTACAAAGAAACATCCAGACTTGATGAAAGTTATAAAAGAATGGATGGATGACCAAGGAAAACTGAAACGTGACAAACTCGGTATGTACCCGATAGCACAAATTCCTTCCCCTTATTTCTATGGTGCCAGTATGTTGTGTAGATTGTTTGTAAATCCTAATACTACTAGGTTTTTTGTAGATTGGGTCCCATTAATTGATGCAATCATCAATTATTTAATTCTAAATTGGGAAAATATCATCCCTGATAATTTGGCCATAAGTAACATGGATTATAGAATTAAAAGAAGTGTTTCCTCTAGGGTAATACCCCCCTTTTACATGAGTTCCTCTATCATGGATACAATTTGATTTTCTTCGAGTTTTCCTACCATGGGATGGAAATGCACGAACCAAGACCCTAACCCAATACACATTTACCACAGAGTCCTTTGGGAATCAGATTTTCATCTACATTTCTACAAAATTTTCCATAGATTCATACTACCTATTCACCAGATTATATTCAATGAGAAATCCCCTAGGATTTCCAAAGAGGCTAGTACAAACATTTTGCCCGTTGCCACAATGTTTGGCAAAGAAAGTTTCACCTACGTCAGAGTTTTCGGGAGTTATTCTTCTCCCCACGTCCTACCATATTATTTTCTTGACAAGATACTTTCTAGAGAGATTTCTTAGCAACTTGTGGTAAATGGTATTTCGAAATATCTCAAAGATACTAAGTATGCCATTTGGCCTAATTTCCCTTTACAGTGTGGTACTTTTGCACTTTTTGATACTAGTCATGCCTTCAAGGAAGTTTCGAATGTTAATTTGTTGAATTTGGCTGTAATGCCAAAGAGGCCATATGACCCCAATGATGTAATTAAAAATGACATCACAGAGCTCAAAGTGAAGCCTTTTGTGAAAGAGATAGATAGATTTGATGATTTCTTTCAAGGTATTGAAAATTTTATAGATGTACTAAAAATTGCATCTATTCAATTCAATCAAGATGATTTGGAAGCCTTCCAAGCATATAGAAACAAAAGACTGGAAAAAATTCCTTTAGACTTATTGATTATTGAATATTTTTACATACCAACTCCAAGTATTAGCTTAGATAATGAAGCAAAAGACATGTCTGAAAATGAGTCAGGGAAATCAGAACACAATTCTCATAATTCAGATCATTCTGATAATGAATCTGAAAACATAAATTAGTGCCCATAAAATGTAATTGATAAAGTAATCAGAGAGATTTAAATGCAAGAGAAAGGAGGAATTAATGGAACTAAATCCTCTTCCCAAGAAATTTAGCACAATCAAAATACACCTCATCAGGCAGAAAAATGTCAGCCAAATGATTTGAAGAGTGAATGGGATAAGATTTTTAAGGCACTGCAAACATCTCAAAAATATCCTAATACTGATCAAGATACCAATTTTTAGACACCAGAAAATTGTCAGAAATTAGTGGAAACTACTACTCCACTACAACAAGTTCCTGAAACCCGTGATCAAGAGATCATTCTGGCATACCACAAAGAGAATATATTTTTACAAATTGAGGAAATTCCTTCACCGGATGTCTTCTAGAGTCCTAATCATAAGGCTTTAGTTAAGAGAGGAAAAAGGAGAAGAATTGATGATACAATCTCAAATCTTACAAATGAATATCTTGACTTTTTATGGAAGGATCCTCTAGCTGATCCTACTGAACATTTAATGAAGCTATCATAGTTTGCAGGAGCATACGTTACCACCAATATTGATAAGGCCACTAAAGTTCAATTGTTACTGAAGCAGAAAGAAGATAAAATACATGATTTAGAAATACTGTTAGATAAAGAAAATTCTAACTCTAGGAGGCAAATACAATTGAAAATTTCTCAGTTTCAAATGGATTTTGAAAGGTTAACTTTACAACATCAATTGCAGCTTACAAAAAAGGAAACACAATTGGAGGCAACAATAAAAAATTACAAATATATCCACATGTAAATAAATTCATAAGGGAAGCATTGGAAGTGAATGCTAAACTAACGCAGCAAGAAGAAGCATTTTGCCGACAAGCTTCTATTGCTAGCTCTTATTATGATTCAAGTGGAATCCTGATCTAGCGAGTGGCTATTCATAAACTTGATTATGAGAAAATTGAGAAGAAAATAAATGAATACATTCAATGGCAAGCATCAGACTCAGGAAAAGAAGCTAATCTACCCCAAGTAGATAATTTCACAAGGAAATTATATTTAATGATTGGGAAGCAGAGATAAGGAAAGCAGACAAAGCAACAACAAAAGCATCAAAGTTAACAAAAGGAATTACTAAATATGTATGTGAACAACTTTTGAAAGTTGAGCTTATCAAGGAGCCCACTTCTGAACTAATCTGAGAAATCAAGCGATTGGAAGAAAAATGGAAACAGAGGAAAAAAATGCAGGAAGAAATGACTAAAAAAGTAAATAGATTTGATCAATAAAATTATTGGAATTTTATGATCAAGCCTTATCTTCAATACCATACACTAGATTCACTAACTGATTCATCAAAAAGGTCATAGCCATCAATTTTAAATGCAGTATTAAAGGGCCAGGTCAGATCGAGAATTTCATAGCCAGCTGAGCTTAAACCTACGCTTCATATTTTTCAACTTCAAGATCAAATCTAAAAGGAAGATTAGAATTCATAGCTTTATTGTTGCTTTATTTTCCTAGATTGTAGATGAAGTTTGTCTTACGAGGATGGTTGAAACCTCCTCTATTTTTGTGTAATAATATATTTTTAAACATATTTAGTTTAGTATTTAAACCCCTCTCATGCATTTAGAGAAGGGTCCAGAAATTTGTCAAAAACATTTTCAAAGAATGCACTTTTGTAAGTTTGTAAATTCCTTGATGGATTAATGGAACATAGTCTACTATCTTTTGACATTTGAAGTTGTTTAACTGATGTTGCACTATTGTGCTCTTTAAATTACTTGAAAGTGAAGATGAGAAGAAAATATACTGTTATATTATATGAGTAGGACTTCTTACATATGGTACTTCTATCCACTTGTATTAAGTTTTTCTTTCTAGATTGACAATTATCTTTTTTACTTGCATTATATATTTGAAGCATCATCATAAATGAATGTTAAATGCACTTCTGCACTAATATTTGTTTATGATTTCTTATCTGATATATAATCACACATATGAATGCGATATACTTTTCACAATTCTTTTAATCAAACTATTTTGTTAAAAGAATCATATTTACATAATTTTCATCTCTTTCAACTGTTAAATAATCTTCAGTACTAATAGTTCAAGGATATCTCTTTATATCGCATAAAGGAAGAAACACCCCAGGTATATAATAGACTAAATAGTTTTAGGTAAATGCATGTGATATATTAAACTCATTTCCCATTGCATGTTATATACACAAAAAACAACCCCAAAATCATCCTTATTGGGAAAATGGTCCCTTTATCCCTAGTCAGAGCCACCACACTAAAATGGAAAAGGACTTGCTCTAAGGTTCGGACTAGGTGGTTTTCCACCATGTTGTGGCAATGGAATTCTAAGGCCTAAGCTTGTTTATAATGTTAATATTTTTATGTATAGGGTTTATAATATTTTGGATTATGCTTTATATATTAGCATTTATTTTTAAGTTTGAAATATTAGGTTTTATAATATTAGCTTTAAAATATTGGGTTTTAATGTTAGGGAATATAATATTAGGTTTTAGGGTTTATAAAAGTAGGGCTTATGATCTATATATTAGCATTTAATGTTAGTTTTAAAATATTAGGTTTTATAATATTAGCTTTAAAATATTGGGTTTTAATATTAGGGTTTATAATATTAGGTTTTAATACAAGGGTTTTAAGACATTCTTACAGCCATTGTATCCCTATTTATGCCATTCGATCCTATTTGTTCCATTGGATCAAATGTTAGATCATTGAACTGTTTTGGTCCATTAGATCCACTCCATCCTTCATTTTGTTTAGGCTAACTATTTCACTAATTTACTAAACCTTACTAATCTGTGCTAGATCAAGAATATGTAACTCTTTATTTATGTTTTAATCTCTCATACTCGTATTTTCTATCATCGATCTTATTTCAATTTGACATTAGATTCTTTATTAATAATTTTTTTATTTATTTAGTAGGGAGTACAATAAAAAATTGTAATCAAATAATAGGAGAAAAAATATTCACAATAGAATTTATTTGAATAAATAAATCTTTGTATAATATTTTAATAAGAAACTAAATTTTTAATGATAAAATATAAAGCTCTAACTTTAATTTGTGAATTTACTTTGTATTTTTTTCTTATGTATATAAATAAAGGCTAAACCAAGATTGGAGATAAGAAAATAAACCACAACATAAAGAACAATATCTCCTTCCAAAAGTGTATCCATATTAAAATGATGCTCACTTTCTTGTATACCAAGACTATTGTTCTTCACATCATACTCTTAAGGGAAATGGGATGGTGTAACATAGGATTGAGTATTCAATCCAAATCATTTCCAAGAAATATTTATAGCCTTGAGATTCAAAAATTTCCATCATAAATTCTATAATTATGGGATGAGTGTGAATATCAATCTTGGTCCATTAACTCATACAAAACCAACCCCAAGTTATATTCCTATGATGGTTTGGGATGGTGTAACATAGGATTGAGTATTCAATTCAAATAATTTCCATGACACATTTGTGTCCTTGAGATTCAAAAATTTACATCATAAATTCTATTATGGGATCGGTGTGAATATCAATGTTGGCCAATTAATTTATACAAAAACAACCTCAAGTTGTATTCCTATGATGGTTGTATTTCTATGATGGTATATACATCTTCCTATTTAGTTTGAGATTTCAACCCATTGTAAAATACATCTTCCTATTTAGTTTTAGATTTCAACCCATTGTAAAAGGAACCTGGGATATGTAGATGAACTTGGAGTAAAATATATTTTTATTAATAAAAAATCTCTTTATTACTTCATAAGTCATTCCATTTGAGAAAGACTCCCCTAGGTGCCACCTTGCACTACTATACACCTTTATATTCAATGTTAGATGATGAGCCATTAATAGACAATTAACAATTAATAATAGTTTACTATACGCCTTCAGATTCAATGTTATATGATGATCCATTAATAAACAATAAACAATTAATAATAGTTTCAATTTAATAGTCCATTAAAAGTTAATAATATATAACAAAAGAATTAGAAGTTTAACTCATGGGAAACCGATTTTAACAATTTTCCTTCATATAGAGAGAGGAAGATAGCAGAAATGAGTGTGCCTTCTAAAAGTACACTTAATGGTTACTTTATTTATTCAACAATCAAAATGTTAGGAATAACATATTTTATATTCTCTCCACAATTGACTCAAATTTTTTCAAGGAGTCATGGAGAGATTCTTTGGCACAATGATGAGCCTTAATAGAGAAACACATTGCTTGGAGAAAAGACATGAAGTCTTCTTCATTTTCATTTAATACATGTTAATTTTATTTTTGTTTAAATTTTTTCCTTGTTTATTGAGGGATATATATAAGTTTTATCTTTTTGTTTCAATTTTTTCCCTAATTATTTTTTTTACTTTGTCTAGATTTCATAGAGGATGAAAAAATTACAAGGAAAAATATTATGATATATCGTCAAACAAAACAAATATTTTCTTCTGAATCCTAGGTATATCATGAAGGTCTAGCTTGCATCAGATGGTTAGAAGGA
The DNA here is from genome assembly GCA_034641835.2 of Pinus albicaulis. Classification (NCBI taxonomy): domain Eukaryota; kingdom Viridiplantae; phylum Streptophyta; class Pinopsida; order Pinales; family Pinaceae; genus Pinus; species Pinus albicaulis. Next base: position 121,726 of record JAXQQM020077879.1, read on the forward strand.
TAAGAATATTGCGCTTGGGAGTGCAGTTATATGGATGAAAATGACTCTCCACACAAATTGGACACTCTTCAACAAGGTAGGGACTCATACCTACCATTAGCTATCTATTCTCTAAACCCAAACTACTAATAGTCCCATTGAACACAAAGTCGCCATTTTAATGCGCTTTGTGCCATTATTAGAGGAAAGAAAGATATCATATTTCTTATAGCGTTGATCAAGATGAGGTAAAGAGGTCTTCCACGTAATAAAAATAATAACTTGAGTAACCATAGCCACTATGATAGACTTGGAAATCATATTTTCTATTCAAAAAATGATAATATTGAATGACAATGTCTTGAGTTTGAAGAGATTCTTAGGTGTTGGAACCGAGTGAAATAAAAAAAGAATTGAAAGGCCAAAATCTCACCTTTAGAAAAGTGACAATGATTCTGAAGAGTTCGTAATGTCTGTAATTCAAAGTTTTTATTAGAATAAGAAAACCATTCTTTTTGCCCAAATCAACTTTGTGTTGTTCAAAATACAGTTTTCCAATATATGGATTGTGGTTAAATTTAACTGAAATACAGGTTTTAAATATTGAGTTGTAACTAAAATATGTGTAGATGTGTATTCTCGAGAAAGGAGATGTAGTTTTCATTCTCATTATTTTAGGGCTGCTCCTCTACCAAGGATTACTTTATGGTAAGTTTGTAATTTAAGAATTTTTTACAAGGGAAAAGAAAAAGATGTGTAGTCTCGAGAAACGAGATGCATTTTCATTCTCACTCTTTTATGGCCATTGCTCTGACAAGGATTGAATTTATGGTAAGTATGTTATTTAACAAGTCGTTACAAGGAAAAATTAGAAGAATTTTCACATTTCCAAGAAAATATCAGACAAAATATTATTTAGGTGTTATTTTTTCTAATACATATTTTATTAATGATGATTAAAACCCTGTCTTAATGGAAAACACAATTTTATTCTTAATGCAAGTACCATATTATGCTATTGATTTATGGTGTTTCCTTTGCAACATCTTGTGCAATTTCTAGTTATTTTATAAGTTATTATTAATGTATTTCATTCTATACTTAGTTTGATATTTCTGCTGTAAAGATTCCCCCAAGAAATTATCTCATTTTTTAATATCATTAAAGGTTTTCTTGTTATTTCCATCTCTATATTTGATTGTTCTTTATTTTCTTCCGTCATTATTTTAATATTTATATTTACTGAAATATTATATTTTAGCATGAAGAAAGAACAAAAATGGTTTAAATATCCTTCTCATACTATCACATTCCTAAATTTTAAAAAATAAAATGACCCCAAATTACGTTTCCTTATTCCAAAAAAAATACATGTTCACCACTAAAGCATATTAGTGCGATATTATTTTGGTTGTTGAATTGTTGAGTACATTAGATATCATCACCATGGATTCAGTAGGATTATACATCGGTTTCCATAAGTATCAACATTCCTAAGGTCTCTAATATCTTAAAGAAGTACCTCGAAAAATAGTCATTACTAGTTGTATGAAAACTATCCTAAGGGTCACCATAGAATTATTACAATTCCACACTATTCAATCTGTAGAGGATACTACCTAGAGCTAGATCATTCATCTAGAATTGAAGTTATTTTTTTTCGCGGGGGGGGGGGGGGGGGAGGAATGCAATAGGTACTCCATTTTGCATGGAATAAATCCCTCACGCAACGAGAATTATCAAATTATCCAACCACTCGTCAATAGTCTACACTAACAATGGAATCATCACCATTCATTTTAAAAAAATAATAGAATAAAATGATCATATAATATACTATTATAGTACTCCACATTCATCCTACTACTAGCCTTATTCTTCTATAATCATCACAATTAAGAGAAGAGAATGAACTTGGAATATGTGTTCCAAGTTTTATGTTTACAACAAATTGACAAAACAAATTTAAATTTCCCATCTTGCTCATTGATGATCCCTTATATTTCATACATGACACTCATTTCTTCACTACACTTCTACATTTTCCCTAATTTTCTCCAAACTCACATTTAGGAAACTAATACTCAAAATGTTACATTTTATATTGTCATCCTTTAGAATATTTTAAACCTTTGTACTCCATTTTTTCCTAGTTTTTTTTTTATGTCATATTGATTGGCAACAAAACTTGTGTGCCACTTGTGGAACATGTGAATATGGTATTGTAGCACATCTGTAATCACCAAATATTCATTAGATGTTCTAAATATTATCTTCATGTCTTGGAAGTGAAATATTTGGGAGGTGTAAGTGGGGATGGTGTGCATGTTGATCTTAAGAAAATTAATATAATGAATAAATGGTCTCACCCAAATATCCTCAAATACCATGGTAAGTTCATAGCCTCACAAGTTAGTACTAAAATTTTGTCTAGAACTATCACAAAATTATAGCTCCCCACACCAAATTACTCAAAACAGATTTACTTAGCTGGATAAGGAGGCTAAAAAATATTTTTAGCTTTTAACGGATCTTATGTATACTATGTTACTACTTACCATTTCTATAATAATTGTTAAATATTCCTTCGAATATGATGTATTTTGAAAAGGGATTGGAGCAATGTCAATGTGAGAGGGACATCCACTAGCATTCATTAGTAAAAAATTATGTGATATAAATTTGTGAAATCCTCAAGTGAGAAGGAAATGTCGTTGAATCTTCATGTAGTTGATATGTCACAAACTTATATGATGGGGTATTTTCTCCATGTTAAAATAAACAATAAACAAATTGATATTATCCTTCCTATAGAAGAAAAATTAAGTCTCGAAAATAGTAGTGCATGACCAAGATATTGTGTATAAGGAAAATGAAATTGTGGCCATGAATTGTATATGTAGGATATATCATAAGAAAACTTGCAATTTTTCCATTACATTACGTCAGAAAAAATTTGATATAGGTGGTATGTACATCATCAACCTACAACGATCTTATTCCAACCATTTTTTAAGGAAAAATTTTGTGTCCATTATCACAGTAAATTATTTTCAAGAAATTTCTCTTTTCCCAGAAGTTATGGCCCCTTGAAATGCATATATAAATTCTCTCTAATTGCAATTTCTCATAGCAAGAATACTAGTGTTAAATTTATTCTTTATATGTAGAGGTTTAGATATTCAAATGTGAAACATAGGAACAATACATGGTTAATGAGTGCATAATTACTTAAATTTTAATAGATTTACTTATTTGATCAAATGTATAATTGGTTGTAGACCTTGAAATTTCTCCCATCCATACACCATTTTCTTCATTTTCTCTCACCACTAGGTCACCCCCAAGGTGGTGCTTCAACTCCATGATGAAACAACTCACCAAAATACTGGTACATGTCTAAAGCCATCAATTAATACCAAACCCCATAAAACTCCAACCTACACCTCCAATCCCTTTAGATATTACATCAAATTCCAAAGTGTGTTACGCAATGAGAAATGAATGTTTTCAGAGTTCCATGACTCTAATATTTATTTCTAACCTATCAATATCTATAAGTCCCTTTTAAGCCCTTAAAATCAACCCCGAGAACCTCTAACCTCTAAGGTCACATCCCCCATGAGCCTACACCAAAGTTTCACACACCCTTCTCTACACCTATAGTCCCTAAGCTTGTTCCACCACTTGTAGGGTGTCTACTTATCAAGACATGGATGTTCTTAGCACTAGGGCTTCTACGAGTTTCCTATAACTCTCTTCGGTATCCATAGTGACTCACTAATTCGTAGTTCTAATATATTTCCTTTCTATATGTATGCCTTTATTATGACAATTGACACTTCCCCCAAGTCACCTAATGGATTTAGGTTATATTCATGTTTTCTTTTAAATATTATTAAATCATATGAGCCCTTTCCTTTATTCCCATGGGTTATTCTCACCCCATAATTTTTTTATTATTGAGTCTCTAAGTGTAATGTGTTAATTAACATGCATAATATAACATATTTAAAATACCATGATTTCTAGCCTCAAAAAAATATATTATATTTATACACATCATCATACTAGCCCCGAGACATAAGAATACACTTGCACACAGTCACATCTATTCTAAAATAAAGTATTATCTCTCCAACCTAGGTTTCACATGTACATGATATGTAAAAATGAGGGGTCAAGTAGGGTAGTTACATTCCCCTTTTCCTTATTTACGAATTGTTATATATATATATATCCACATTCGCACACACACATATATATGATAATATTATCTAAAAGGTTGAGGCTACTCCTCCCTCACTAAATTTTCATGTTCCTGTGCAGCTTCCTCAAGATCGAAATAGGTCCATGGCTAAATTTTGGAGTACCTTGACCTTATTTCCCAAAATTTTCATTACTTGGACTTGAAAGTCTCCCCCGATATCTAACTTCAACATTAATAATATGCATCTAATTTTCATCCTATTTGTTGTCAATTGTTGCATAGATCCTGGCCATCCTTCTACCCAGATCTTCCACTATGCCAAATCTTCTATGTTGTGTGCAATCCTCATTTTTCCTTCCTTGTGAATTTTTTTTTTTATAAATATGCTATCCCTTACAACGACAATACCTGATGGCATGAAATCTTATTTTCTTACTCAAGGTATCAGTCCCCTTTTTCTTCACTATTGGTTGGCTAGGTTTGTTGTGTTTCCTAAGAATTGTTCTCAAAGAATGAAGCTTTGAGCCACTTCTAACTTTGATCCATATTTCGTCTTTACTTTTCATCCGAAGTTATTTGGAAGAAGCAATTTAATTTTAACCTTCTCATAGAGGTATTATGTCTTCCTCATAGTTTCATCAAAAGTATTTGGTTCATTAAATTTATTTCTATCAGCATATAATGGTGGTAACTCACTCACAAATCTCTCTATATTAATTTTTTCATATTTGATAAAATATATATACTTTAGTGTTACAGGTCTATTTGGACATCATCCCAAAATAGAGATCAGTATTCATCAGCATCTATCATACACTAAATTATTTTCTACACACCCTAAACAAGTCATCCCAATGATGTTTTTCCTTCATGAATGTTTTACGACTTAGATGCTAGTGGAAGTTCCCCACTGAGCCATCAATGAATTCCTACACTACAGTAACTGATTTGAAGAGCATCTACTCCCATGCAAGGTAGCATTGCAGAGTCTCTAGGCCCACTTTAAGGTGTGTTGGTAGAGTGGGAGGGAATGTTTCATTGGATTTCAGAAATCTTCCCAACCTCTAGTGGCTTCTAGAAGTTGTTCCAGTTTTCACATCATCTGATAGCTTCGAATATGGACACCATGGATCCATTAAACCTCTTCTCCTTCTATTCCCGTAAACAAGGAAATTTCTTCATCCATTTTTAGGAAAGCCATTCAATGATTCATTTATGTCAAATTACCTTCATCTACTTATAAATAGAGCACTGATCATAGTGAAAAAGAGAGCAATAATTTGTATTAATTAGAGTTATGATGGTGAGATCACAACTATTGGAGGTATTGTGCATGCAATGTTATGCTATTGGATTGATGATATCGAGTGTGAAGGGGATGGGACTGAAGCTGGAAGTGTGACATCGACTCGATCAACTCGTTGTACTTCTGCTTCTACTTCATAATAAAGACATTTATTATTTTCCTAATGCATGTGTCAATGATTTTATACGTGTATTTACAAATTCAATCGATTGAATTTGTTTAACTTCAATAGATCATATTGAATTTATGTCATTTTATGTCTTTTGTTTTCCATTGCAGGTACCAATCAAGCGATTTCAATTTTATTAAGAACGACAGAGTGATGAAGTGAAACGAGGAAAAGTGAACATATTATAATTAGATTTTCTTCCCTTTATCTATTCATTTTAAGGAAAATGTCAGATATCTTTTTTTCTATTGTTCTAAGTGCAGCACCACACTTGGGGAAAGCATACTTATCCATGGGTTTGATTTCCGTAAAAAAAATTGCCGACCATACTAGGGATCGACGGATCATACCTGGTGGTTCTATCCTTATCCATCCAACTCTATTAAAATTTAAATGCTTTATTTTAGTCATTTGAATGTGTTTTAGCAAAAGTAGTGCGCTTGATTTCTTTTTTAGAGAGTTGTCTAGCACCAATGAACTATTGGTCATAACATAGTGCTTTGCATAGAACTATTGGCTTAGGGACAGTGCTCTACAGTGAACTGTCTCCCACTCAGGGGTGCATTTCCCCTGTGACCAACCAAAATCTATCATACTCTATCTTTTCCAATTCATTTACGTGCCTTTCTTGTAGAAGTTTTAAGTGAATGATTGCCTCTAGAGACTAGATTGCCTCTACTGTTCTTGCCTCACTTTGGATTTGTTTGATCAATGTTTATTTTTTATTTTATTTTTCACTCTCGAATAGTTCCAAAGTTAAAATTTACATTTGATCAATTCATTATTTTCGGAAAGAGGAATTTTCATTTCAGTCTTCATTCTGGTTGAAAGTTTTGAGTGACTGTTTGTGCATTAGTTTATTTTTCGTTCATATAAACATAAAATAATTTGAAAATAAAAACATGCATTTGCATATAGTGTTTGTGAGCGCTGCATAGGAATATTTTAGGGAAATTTCATTTAGATGTGCTCTTTTTTTATTGGATACAATCTAATTTCTCGATCCCTTGTAGCTAGTTTTTTATTGTCAAAAATCAATTTGAAACAAATGCTTATGATTTTAATTGCATTCTAGGAACTTTCAATACATCTCATGTTCAACCTGAAAGTTAAAATGATAAGAAAGAACAACATAAAACTTATTTGAATTTACCTAAGTAAGCAGTGTAACATTAACGATAACATTTATAGGTCTAGGTTAGAAGACGTGTTTCGACGTTGTTAAACATAGCAGTTGTTGTTAATTGTATGCGATACATTCCGAGTGTGATACCTCATTCCATGTAGATAATTATATCAGAGATTTTTCACATACTTTCAGGTATATCAGGCAGTGTTCTAGTAAGAAAAGTATAAGGGGATGCTCTCACTATGTAGTTTCATGCTAGACAATGCTAATAGGAATTGGGCCTCCATGTACCTTCACGTATATTTAGGATAAAAAATTTAGGTTTCTTACCATCCATAGGTAACTGAGTCAGCCACCTTGTACAATATGATACAGCTAACACAACATTCAGGGACATTGCCTGCATGTACGTAAGTCCTTAGTTTACTAGGGTCGTATATTGCAATTCACGGTTTCTTGGTAAACCTTTTACCTAGCATTGCCCTATTTTTGCTTATTTGTTTCTGGATTAAAGTTAATCAAAAATCATGGAAGAATACCAAACCTTTTCACGTAGTTCGCTTAAGACAGCGAATAAACCACCTTTACCTCCAGAAGCTACACCTAGTAGACGAAGGCGCACTTGTCCTACCAACTCCAGTACCTCTGGAAATATTGGTGCTACATCATCTGATATACCAGAGACATTTGATCCTTTGGGTACCAAGTCTTGAGTAATTTCGATTTATCCTATTTTATCTGCTACTATTGAGATGAAACCCTCATAGCTATCTGAGGACACTACAATTCAATCCAGTGAAATGGTAAATCTAGAACCTGAGCTTGTTCAACTGGAAGTCAATCCAAAACCCATTTTTATTTTACTAGAACATCTTGATCCTGAAGTTGAAAAACAAGAATTTTTTCCCATTCAACCCTCTTGATCCTCAGTCATCCATAACCGTTGATTCTTCCTCTTTGCCATAGATTTTACCACCTGAAATTTATCTCAGGCCTAATGGTGAAGTACTTCCACCTGTTTTGATTTCAATAGAGGAATAACTTTAGGAAGAGACAACCCCTTCATCTCCCACTCATTTTGGGTCAGGGCTTCATTTATATCCATATTTTCCTCATTTGACCCACTCTTATCCTGTTGATCCTTTTCACTCTCAAGTTCCTGTAGATTCGTTAGATTATTTGCTAGGTTGTTTTACTATGGCAGAGACAGCATCCCAGACTGTACCATTTGTTATAGTTGCGACAACATCTACTGTTGCTTCATCTTCAATGTTTTCGATGACACCCAAGTCTCATCTTTATGGTGGTCCGTCTATCCCACTGGGTTACCAAGCTTTAAATGGAACCTACTTTCTTGTCTCCTATACTCCATGGAATTCACCCATGTCATCATTTGGAATTCTATATGGTTCATCCTTTACCAGTATTGAACAACCTGATCCTTTATTGACATCATCAGCTTAATATCAGCCTGGTCCATCCAATTATCGTCCATATTTTCTAGTATCTGTTGGATACCCCTTATATGAAATTCAATGTGTGCCATATCCTTATACTCCATATGGTATGGGACCACATATTTTTGGTCCATATGGCAGTACTTCTTCATTTTTAGGTAAATCATATGTTTGAATGCCTGTTTTTCAGTGGAAGACTCCTTTCCTTATTCATCCGCAAAGGATTCTGTATCAATATCAACCAGTCAACATGTTGCATCTCTACCTACTACGCTATTTCTCCGTCTACTCAAGCGGGTACTTCAACCCCTAACCATCAAGTTTCTAGTCTATAGACTCCATCATCCGAGGCTAGTATTAAAAAACCATCTGTATCAATAATTTCACAACCGCAAGCTATTTTACCTTTGTCATAGGCTTCTACTGGCCCTGTTTATTCACAACCAGGTTCAAATTATCCTAGCAAGCAACTGTTTTATTAGATTCCATGGCAGCCACAACAACCATTCCCACAGCATAAATCTTATCGAGGTCCTGGTCAACAACCCTATGTCTATCTGGGTTACCAACAGCATCATCCATTTTTTGGTGCACATCAGCCTATTTCCCAGACAATTCTATCTTATCTTGGTTATTCTCAACCTGACCTAAATCGAAAGTTTCCATTTTTTGCAACATTAGAGTTACCTTATTTAAATTGGCTCACCAATGATCCCATTCATTATTTACCTTGGTGGTCGGTGATTCCTCATAAATTACCCTCTCACATTCCAAAATTCAATGGAAATTCTGGAGAAGACCCATCTACGTATATCATGGCATATCATTTATGGTGTTCATCTAATTCGTTAAACTATTATTCTGTTAGATTGTGTCTTTTCCAACGAATGCTTATTGGTCTGACTGCAAAGTGGTACGTTGAATTACCATTAGCTTCATTTGATAACTTTACAGCTTTAGCCACTAAGTTTTTGACCCACTTGCAGTTACCCATCAGATATGAAACTGGAATGGAACTTTTGAACAGCTTTAAATAGCCCACTGCTACTCATATATCGGATCATATACATGAGTATCATCGTCGTCGTTGAATGGTTAAATTTTTTTTTCCTGATAAGATATTAGATGAGTGGTTGATTAATTGTGTGTTGCCATATATCACCAAGGATGTGGAAAAAGGCAGTGTTTTCAATGAAGAGCAAGTAATTTCTCATTCCCAATATCTCGATTTGATTTATACTCCGCCTGGTATGCTTTATGAAAATATTCGAAACATGCCGCGACCAAATTTTATTGTTCATCCTGCTCCATCTGGTCACGAAATTCAGGGAGATGATGGTGTGATTGGTTCTGCTAGTGCTCCAACAACAAGTTGACCATCTAGTTCTACAATTGTTCTTTCAAACGAAAACCGTATTGCATATGATCCTTCGTCTTCTTCTAAAATCCATGACGTGTCATCTGAAAAAGGAAAAAATGAAAAGAAACCTGGAAATATGAAGAAGGGGAAAGACAAGAAGAAATGAAATTCAGCCCCGCAGGAAAATTCATCTGATTCATCTGGTTCTTTTTGGAAACCTCGTTACCCTTTCTTGATATGTAATGAGGAGAATTGTATGCAAGCTTTTCCTCACCGGTTAGAAGTCCCAAAGCTTCTTAAGACTTTTTCTTCATCAGCAGTGTTGAAAAATCCTTTTCCAAACCTAGAAACACATATGGTTGCTACGGATCCTGCTTCTAGTTCACAAGTCCTTATGCTATCTGCCACTATGCCCAAAACTAATGTTTTTGTGTCTACTTGAAGTAAATATTACAGTAATCCGTTATCATCATCAAACGGTGAAGCTACATATCAACCTACCACTTTCACTTTGACTTCATCTGACTTGACTACACCACCTATTATTCCAGAATTAATAATAAAGCCACCAAAGGGAGTATTTCATAAGTCGATATTAAACCCTCAAGCTTGTGCAGCTCAAAATTATAATGTAGTTGAATATTTGGCTCAGTCACCTTTTGTTATTTCAACACTTGAGGTTCTTCATAATTTTCCCTCCCAGAAGTAGGCTTTGTTGTTAGCGATTGGTGGAATCGACCCAACAGATTCTAATCATGTAGTCTTTAATCATGTGGGCTACGTGTCACAATTACTAGCACAATTAGCAATTTTTATTCAAGTACATGCCCTGAATCACCTCATTCATCAGAATATCATTGATGAAGGTTCATCTACTTGTATCATGTGTATGAGTTGTTGGAAATCACTTGTCTCAATGACATTTTCACAATCACCTACGATGTTGAAAGCTTTTGAGAGTCGTACATATAAGCCTTGTCAATTTTTTAGAAACCTGCAAGTTGAACAAGGGGGAAAATCAGTTAGTATTGAATTTGAGGTCATTAACATACCCCTTGACTACAATATATTACTTGGAAGACCATGGGTTTATGCTATGGCTGCGGTAGTATCTACTTACTTTCGTATGATCATCTTCCCCCATAAAGAAAGTATCACAACCCTTCATCAACTCTCATTCTTCACCTCTGGTTCCCATGCAACTGGAAGCGTTCTATTTCTTCATGGACCCCCATAATCGCTTCATAACGTTATTGTAGGATGCTTTAAGGATTCTTCCCTAATGGGCATATTTCCATTACCGGCGCCTGTGACATCGACGAAAATCATAAATATAAAGACCTGAAATATGATATCTTCGACTTCATCTGACTTAAGGAAGATTCCTAATGATTCTGAACTAAATAGGTTGGGAAACATCATGCCGCTAAATCCAATTGATATAGCATAGCAATCAATCTTTTTCGCTTATGCAACCAATCCAAATCCTTTATCACCGACCATTTGGGTCAATTGTTATTTGGATTACGATACTTCTTATGATCCTTTTTTAAGTGTATTCTCGACCAATGAGAGAATTATGGAATCCATGATGCTGGAAGAAGAACCATGGGAGCATCACATTAACAATCCCATATTCCATATTATAATGAAGATAATCGATCTGAACTATATCACCCTACATTCGTTCATTTATTGAAGAATTATATTCATATCCACGTCGTCGATTCTGAGTTAAACCCATCAAATATCAAAGAAACGATTTCTATCGGTATTTTGAACAAACATGGTATTGTAGAAAACATTCATATCGGTGTGTCTTGTTCTCCATCTAAACTTGATACTTACCTCACTCTTTTTCATGAATTCCAAGATGTATTTGCTTGGTCATATGAGGACATGTGAGGTATCAACTCCATCATTGTTGAACATGAGATTAAAATGGATCTTGATGTAAAGTCGGTACGACATTGCCTTCGTCCAGTTCACCCTAATCAAGATATTGCCATTAAAGAAGAGGTTGAAATTTTTTAGCATGCAGGATTCATTTACCTTATTCTACTTACGGATTGGGCTTCTAATATTGTTCTTGTCATGAAGAAATAGGGGAAAATTAGATTGTGTGTCGATTATAGGGATTTTAATCATGCCTATCAGAAATAAAAGTATCCCACTACCTTTATCGACCAAATTATTGATGAATGTGCTGCATGTGAAATATTTTCTTTCATGGATGGATTTTCCGTTACAATCATACCAATAGTCACCCAGAGGACCAACATAAAACTGCTTTTATCTGTCCCTTGGGCACATTCTCTTATCGAAAAATCCCTTTTGATTTAAATAATGTTGGGGCAAGATTCGAGAGGGCAATGAGTTATTCTTTTCATGACATCAAACACATAGTTCAACTATATTTGGTTGACTTACCTGCACATTCATGGAAATTGGCTGACCACCCGCTACATATGATAATGATTTTTTATGATGTTGTCACTATAAAATATGCCTCAATCCTCACAAATGTGTGTTTGGTGTTGGTTCTGGTAATTTTCTCGGATTCTTCATCTTGAAAGATGGAATTCTGTTTGATCCATTGAAGGTCCAAGCCATTCTTGATTTGCCTACTCCTTCCAATCTGCTTTAGTTACAGAGACTCCAAGGGAAGCCTAACTTTCTAAGGAGGTTCATTCCCAACTATGCCGAAATGGCTAAAGGATTTACTCGACTCTTGAAAAAGGGTGTTCCCTTCGATTGGGATGATGTTTCGCAAGCTTCGTTTAGTGTTCTTAAAGATACCTTAATCCGAGAATCATTAATCTATCCCAAAAATTATCAGAGTGATTATTTCCTATATCTCGTCGCTACAGATACAACCATTGCTATGGTTTTAGTCCAAGAGGAAGATCATATTGAACATCCGATATATTATTTGAGTTGTAATTGCAATGATACAGAAGTTAAGTACACATATGTTGAGAAGCTCTCTTTGGCAACTTTTTAAGATGTATAAATATTTCACAATTATATCCTCATCTAGAAGACCATTTTCATTTCTTATTGAAACCATATGACATAGATTATTTCACGTCAATTTCTGGGGGGGAAATATTCAAAAGGGATCGTCGTTTTGTAGGAATTTGATTTTTAATTCATTAAATCCAAATCAAAGAAGTCTTTGGTGTTTGTTGAGCTTATCTGTGACCTTCCTTTGAGTAGCACTGAGTCTACTACGGGGCCATAAATTCACAATGAGTCTTTGTTTCTGATCGATTCATCTAACCCGTGGTATGGATATTTTATCATCTATATCTAGACCCTAACTTTTTTGCCCAATACCTCTTGCTCACAAAAACGACATATTCGATACAAAGGCAAACATTATCTAATTGTTGGCGATAAAATTTATCATTGTGGTGTCAATAAGATTTTACGTAGGTGCCTCCCTCATGAGGAGACCGATAAATTTTTAATGATTGCCACACTGGTACATGTGGTGGACATTTTTCTGGTTATGCTACCACGTAGAAGATTCTCCACGCTGGTTACTTCTAGCTTGCCATATTTCACGACTGCATTGTCACGGTTAGAATTTGTCATGCTTGTGAGATATTTGGTCATAAAACTCGCTTGCTGCCAACGCCAATGCATCTTTTCGTCATTGTTGGAACATTTGAAAAATGGGGTATTTACTTCATGACATGTAACCCCCGCTCGACCGAGGGGCATGAGTATATTATTGTCATCGTCGACTATTTTACTAAGTGGGCCGAGGCAATTCCTACATTCAAAAACATGAGACAGACAACTGGATTATTATTTTTTAACCATGTGGTTACATGGTTTGGTGTGTCACAATCCATAGTCACAAATAATGGAAAACATTTTCCCAATCACATTACGGATGAGTTCAATGCCATGTGAGGACTATTGCATGATAGTTCTACCCCTTAGTATTTGCAAGCTAATGGACAAGTTGAAGCTATCAACAATATTCTTAAGTGTATGCTTCAATGCGTGATTGGGGTTCATAAAAAAAACTAGAATTTCATCTTCTACTCAAATTTGTGGGAATATCAAACCTCGGTGAAAAACGCAATTGGATTTACTCCCTTTCAGCAGGTTTATAGTTTGGAATCTATCTTACTAATACAATGTGAAATACCATTGTTACAACTTGTGATTGACTTGTTACCTGACACTTCTGACAAGAAGGCATGTATTTTAGATCTCATCCATCTAGATGATGTTGGGTTTGTGTTATATTCTTTCCATGACTAATCATGCACGGGGGGGGGGGGTAACAGGGGGGCGATAGCCCCCCTTGTACATTGTGTTGGGCGCAACGTTGGGGGGGTCACAGGGGGGGCGCTAGCCCCCCCTATCGGGGTCTGGGGCAGTGCCTCAGAAATATTTTTTGGTCCTTATTTTCCGGTCGGCGGACCTGCCCATTGTTTTGTGCATGGGTTTGCACATGGTTTTGGGGCATGATGGTTTTCAACCCCTGGTATTTTGTAGATCCAATCAAGGGAACTATGGTTATGTTCTAATCCAGGGTTAATGGATTAGGGTTTATGTATGCTTCGGCATGTATATATGTGTGTTGTTACACTAAAAGGAATATAATGAAAAATCAAGTTGGTCGTCCTGATTTGGGGTCCAAGCGAAAATATCTGTGTTTATGTGTTTTATGTTTTATGCTCTCGCTATTGTTTATTTTATGTTTTTAAGATTATTTTGTAGATAATTTCTGTATAGGGTTAAAGCCTACATCTGGTATCAGAGCAGTTTCGGCTTCAAGGGGATGCCTTTCCTGCTGAGGGGTTTTTTGCTCGGGCCTGAGGTAGACCCTGTTCAGTGGGAGATCTGTGGGATTTATCCTTGCAGTGAAAGAAGATGGTGAGCGGTGGGAAGATAGAGATCAAGAAATTTAATGGTTAGATTTTTGAGTTGCTGAAGCTCAAGATGGAGGATCTGTTGGTGGATAAAGATAGTGGATTGTGGTAGATCTGGGTACTAAACCAACGATAATGTCAGATGAAGACTGGAAGAAGCTGGATCAGAAGGCAAAGAGCAAAATACGGTTGTGTGTCTCAGATTCAGTATTGTTGAATTTATCTGGGAAAGCTACGGCAAAGAACTTGTGGGACAAGCTAGGGACTTTGTACCAATATAAGTCTTTGGTGAATAATTTGTTCCTGCGGAAAAAGCTATATAACCTGAGGATGAAGGATGGAGACTTGGTGACAGCGCATCTGAACACCATTAATACTGTGGTAATTCAGCTGTCATCTGTTGATATTAAAATCTCAGATGAATATAAGTGCATCAGTTTGTTGTGTTCTCTACCAGATTCATGGGACAATCTACTTATTGCAATATGTATCAATACAATTACCTTGAATTTTGATGACATTGTCTCAGCCTCGCTGTCGGAGGAAATGAGATGGAGAAATATGGAGGGTCATAATGGAGATGCCTTATCTGTACGAGGAAGGTCCCAGAACAGAAACAACAATAAGGTTTCGAGTGGGAGATCTAAATCTCCTGGAAAGTTTGTAAAGGTGTGCTGAAAATGCAGAAAGGAAGGGCACTACAAAAAGGAGTGCAGATCTAAATCTCTTGAGAAAGGAAAGGGATCTAATGATGCTCCTTCTACAGAGGCAAAAACCACCTCAGATGAAGGTGGGGATGTGTATTTGACTTCTTCTTCAAATACACGTGTAGATCATGAGTCATGGTTGATTAACTCGGGTGCATCCTTTCACTTCACTCCCCAGAGGGAGCGGTTCTGCAAGTATGAGAAATATGATGGCGGTGATGTCTTCTTAGGGGATGATAGGAAGGCCAGAATCATCAGACTTGGAAAATTCAAGATAAAGCTACAAGGTGGAAGGATTAGAACACTTCGTGGTTTTTTGCACATTCTTGCATTGGCAAGAAATATGATTTCTATAAGCAAGATGGATGATGTAGGTGTAAAAGCAGTGTTCAAGAAAGATACCTGTAAGATGGTTCGAGGAGCACTGGTATTAATGCGGGGAGTTTGAATTGGAACTCTGTACAAGCTTCAGGGCAACATTGTTATTGCTGGGTACAATAGTTCTGTGGTTCCCGAAAGTGGAGCGGAAAGCCTAGTGGTCTCTAGAGAAAATACCATGCTATGGCATCAAAGGGTTGGAAATATTTGAGAGAAGGGCCTTCAGATACTGGATGGAAATGGTATGATAGAAGGTATTTCTAATAGCTCTATGGAATTCGATTTCTTTGAACATTGTGTCTATGGGAAGAAAAATAGGGTGAGTTTTCCTTCTGGTGCTAAGAGGGTGAACAAGATATTAGAGATTGTGCACAGTGATGCGTTTGGACCTATGTCGGTTCCATCATTGGGTAAGTTTGTGTACTATGTTTCATTCATAGATGAGTTCTCAAGGAATACATGGATATATCTCTTGAGGAAGAAATCTGAAGTCTTTGATAGATTTAAAGAATTTAAGGATCTGGTGGAAAACCAGACAGAGAAGAAGATAAAGGTGTTGAGGACAGATAATGGTGGGGAGTTCTGCAAGAAGGAATTTGAAGAGTTCTATAAGAAGTGTGGTATAGCACGTTAGAAGACTACTCCATACAACCATCATCAAAACGGAGTTGCAGAAAGGATGAACAGAATGTTGATGGAAAATTCAAGAAGGATGCTCAGTGGTACCGGGTCATAACAATAATTCTGGGTACAGGAAGTGGAGACTACATGGTATTTGGTTAACCGATCACCTTCATCAATTTTGGAGGATAACACTCCACATGAGGTATGGACTGGTAAGAAACCCTCTCTTTCACATCTGCGGGTATTTGGATGTGATGCATATGTACATGTTCCAAAGGAAAAAACGACCAAGTTGGATAATAAATCTGAAAGGTGCATATTTATTGGGTATAAGGATGGTTTAAAGGGTTACAAGCTTTGGAACCCGGAAACAAGGAAGGTTGTGTAAAACCAAGATGTGGTGTTTAGAGAGGTGAAAGATATTGTTAAACATGAAGTCCTAAAAAAGGAACCTGAGAATATAGAGTTTGAGCTAAAGGAGGATGAATCAGACTCTACAACAGAAGAAGACTCAGAAGAGGAAGAGCCACAAACTCCAGCTATGAGAAGATCATTTCAGGAAAGAAGACAACAAGAAAGGTATAGTCCATATCCTTTCTGTTCAATTTTTTCTTTAACTATAACTGATGATGATCCCAGAACCATCAGGGAGGCAGTAGATTTAGAGGATGGAAAACTCTGGAAGGAGGCCATGGTTGATGAAATGGAATCCTTGCATAAAAATGAGACATGGGATCTGGTGGAGTTGCTGGCTAGAAGGAAGCCCATCAGGACCAAATGGGTGTTTAAGAAGAATATGAATGTAGAAGGAAAGGTGGAGAAATACAAAGCTTGGTTGGTAGCAAAAGATTATTCCCAGGTGCTGGGAATTTATTTTGGTGATATTTTTTCTCCTGTTGCCAAAGTTACTTCTATTAGATTACTTTTATCTATTGCTACTGCATTTGATTTTTAGGTAGAATAGATGGATGTGAAGACAACATTTCTTCATGGGGATCTGGAAGAAGAGATCTGCATGAAACAACTTGAAGGCTTTATGGTGAAGGGGAAGAAAGAGCTAGTATGCAAGTTAAAGAAGTCTTTGTATGGGTTAAAACAATCACCAAGGATGTGGTATCAGAAATTGGATACCTATATACGGGGACTTGGCTTCACTAGAAGCAAGGAGGATCACTGTTTTTATTTTTAATTAATTGGTGACCATGTTATTTATTTGGTCTTGTATGTGGATGATATGTTGTTGATTAGAAATGACAAAGAAATTATCCAATATTTGAAGACCCAGTTTTTCTCCAAATTCGACATGAAGGATATTGGTGCTGCAAACTATATTTTGGGCATGGAAATTAAGATAGATTGAGCAAAGAGGAAGCTTTGGTTAAACCAGAGGAAGTATGTCGAGACTATATTGCATAGGTTCAATATACAGGATGGTAAACCAGTGAATGTTCTGATTCCTGTAGGTACAAAGATGTCTACTAAACAGTGTCCCAAGACACAAGAAGAAGAGGAGGATATGTCCTGTGTTCCATATGAAAGTGCAGTGTGTAGCCTGATGTATGTAATTGTCTATACTAGACCAGACATTACACATGCATTGGGAGTATTGAGCAGGTTTATTTCAAACCTAGGGAAAGAGCATTGGACAACAGTGAAGTGGGTTTTCAGATATTTGCGTGGCACTAATGATTATGGCTTGTGCTACCAGGGAAGACCAAGATTGGAAAGAGTGTTGGAAATTCATGGTTTTGTTGATGCTGACGGGGCTGGAGATCTGGACCAAAGAAGATCTACAAGTGGGTATGTGTTTAGCCTATTTAGAGGTGTAGTCAGTTGGATGAGTAAAAGACAGTCTGTAGCGGCTCTTTCAACTACAGAGGCAGAATACATGGTAGCCACTCATGAAAGAAAGGAATAAGTTTGGTTGCAGAGATTTTGTTCAATTATGGGGTTGGTGCAGCAAGCTATAAGGATAGACTGTGATAGCCAAAGTGAAATTTTCTTGGCTAAGAACCCTGCTTATCATTCAAAGAAAAATCACATTGATTTTCAATATCACTTTGTGATATATATGGTTGAAGCTAAAAGGGTGTTGCTGGTAAAGGTAGACATTTTGAAGAATGTTGTAGATGCATTGAAAAAATCTGTGAGCACTCAGAGGTTCTCTTGGTGTAGAGAAACAATGGGTGTTACAAAGCTGGGCTAATGACTCAGCTCTCCTATGGTCCCCTGTGGAAAGAAAACGACAAGTGGGAGAATGTTGGGTTTGTGTTATATTATTTCCACGTGCGGGGGGGGGTAACAGGGAGGCCAATAGCCCCCCCTGTACATTGCGCTAGGCGCAACGTTGGGGGGGTCACAGGGTGGGCAGTAGCCCTCCCTGTCAAGGTCCAAGGGAGTGCCCTAGAAAAAAAAATTGGTCCTTATTTTCTGGTGGGTAGACCCGCCCATGGTTTTTTGCATGGGTTTGCACATGGTTTTGGGGCATGATGGTTTTCGGCCCCTGGTGTTTTGTAGATCCAGTCAAGGGAACTATGGTTATGTTCTAATCCAGGGTTAATGGATTGGGGTTTATGTGTTCTTCGACATGTGTATATGTGTGCTGTAACACTAAAAATAATATAATGAAAACTCAAACTGGTTCTCCCGATTTGGGATCCAGGGGAAAATCTCTGTGTTTATGTGTTTTATGTTTTATGCTCTCGCTACTATTTATTTTATGTTTTTAAGATTCGTTTGCAGATAATTTCTGTACATGGTTATAACCTATAGATCAAATGTGTCGTGAATCCGCATTGGCCAATGAAGTGCATAAGAGACAAATTAGGGTGAAATATGACCACAATGTCAAGCCTCACAGCTTATCAAAAGGAGACCTGGTCTTGCTTTGTGATCAGGAAGCTCATAGGATAGGAACAGGGAAATTTGAACCATTATGGAATGGCCCCCACATTTCCAAGTGAATTCCAGCTAATTGTGCCTACGATTTGGTAGATTATGATGGGATTACATTGTCGTAGCCTCGCAATGGGCTATATATTAAACGTTACTATTCCTGATTTTGTGTAGTAAACATTGTATTATATAATTTGATTGTGTGTGTGTAGCAGTGTGTCTTTTATATTTTTTCATGTGGTTAGTAATCTGCTTTGCATTCTTTTCAGATGTCAGAATCATTGGAACCATTTTTGTATATGCCAATGGCGCTAGTCATAGTACTCAGAATTTATCCTCTGCATCATGGGCCATATTCACTCCAAGTGGTGATTTAGTGATTTTCCAAGGGATTTGTATTGGTCGACCGACCAACAATATCTCTGAGTATAGAGGGTTGATCGAACTGCTCTCTGATGACATTTCACTTGGTGTCCCCGCATCATCATCAGGCTAGAATAAAAACGTGTTTTACTACAGCTTACTGGCATTTATACTCTCTAAAATATCACAATTAATCACATGTTTATTAGATTTCGTCTTTGGAAATACATTTTAATTACATCCAATATCAACATATTTCTAGAAACTTTAACACTTTAGTTGATTATTTGGTAAATTATGTGTTAAATAGACATTTTCAACATATGTAAATATAGATTTTCAATTCACATCATACAATTGAATAGGATTGCACATAATCATAATAAAACACTGAAAGTAAAATAGTTTTATATATATTTTTTTACAAACATTGTGTCAAAGAAATGTTGGTCATTAGACCTAGTGATGCTAATGATAACAGGTCACTTCTTGGGCTATCATGCACAATAGCCTCATATAAAGATGCACACAAATGGTATGGCACTATAGCCTCATAGCTAAATCCTCAATTTGAACATCTAGTATCCCAAGTGTCAATCCCTCCACATGTTGTTGCAATTCAGCGAGAGTCTCGGTTAAATCCAAATCCTGAAGGACCGCTCTCCCAACTGTCCTCTTTGTTGGTTCTCCCACCTTCTATGTAAAAATATAAGGGTACCTAAATATGCATACATATAAAAATATTTCCTAAATATTCATACATAAAAAAATCTTTACTTTCATATTGGAAACATAATAAAACACAAAAATATGTAAAAACCCCAAAAGATAAAAGACATGGTCAACATTTACCTACAACACCCCATTGAGTGCTAACTGGTAAAATCAAATCTGGATCTTCATGGAAACCCATCCCTGCATATGGATGCTCCTCTATGAAGATATTTTGTCTTCGGAGTCAACTGAAGAATGGAGTGGAAAACAAGAACGATGATTGACTAGCATGTCTATCCATCATCTCGATGCACCACTGCATCCTTGGATCTCTAGGACCAGCTAATCCCAGTTTCACATGTTGTGGTTGCATCAATGGAACTCACTCCAAAATTAAAGTGATTAATATCAACCCATAGTTGAAATTATTGGTCTTTCCACTTTTTACTTTGGTCAGTCGTTCTTTCATCTGGAGTAGTACTGCTTCAGCCCCATTGAACATAGTTGGCTAGAGACACTCAAGCGCATACTGCATGTATGATATGTTCACAACATGTAGTGTGACGCTTCCAACTAGCTTTTCGATAGTGAATAGGAGTGTTCATAAATGCATATGACTTATGTCTTTGATATTTTTGTTTCCATCCTTTCTAGGCTCAGTTCCTGGCCGAAAAAACTGTTGAATGTATTCCTCACTTTTTCACCTTCACGGATGGAGTCCGCAAGGGAAATCGGGGCACCACATCTCAACAAACCTGTCAAAAAGAAAATGTCATCAGCCAATATTGGGAGCACTTTGTCCCCAATGTGAAATTCCTGTAGTGTCGGGTCCCATGAAGGAATCAAGAACTGAAATAATTCCATGTGCTCTCTCATCCTTGACAATTTCAAGTACTTGAGGGACCCACAGTCTCTAAGGGATCTGCTAGTGCCAGGATTATTTAGGGAAGCCATATCCTATTCTTCATGTTCTCTTTCTTGCCATGTAATTGAAATTATGATCTGATAGAAGTCTGAAATCACACCATAGACTTAGTTAGGATCCATTCCATGAAATTTTGGGTAGAAAACAAGTTGCAAGTTTCTGAAGCACGCCCAATGCACTCTTGAGTGGAAGACAGGGCATCCAAGGGTACGTTGGTCCTAGGGAATTGTATACTTATGCTAGGAGCCCCAAAACCATAAAAAATTGCCTGAAACTGGACAAGAATGCAACCAATAGAAAGAGGAAGGTAATATCTCCTACCTAGTCTAGACGGCATGAGAAATGGTCCACAGAATCTGTTGCAATTAGCTGTTGAAGTTCAAAGGTGAAACTAGCTCAGAGCAAAAACTCTTAATCGTAAATGTGAAATGGTAAAAATGACTTGGTAATTTCTTATTTTAATAGTATTTTTGATTAATTTATTCATATTTCATGAATTGAATATGGTTTTTACCCATTTTTACTATTTAAACATGTATTTTTAATCCATGTGGTGGTTATTTGAGCAAGTTTACAACTGAATATAGTGATTTCTTCATGCATGATCGTGAAATGAAATTTTGACCACAAAGCACACTTTTATCTCTTTTTCGAGCTTTGTTAAACAAGAAAAAGGAACTCCCATGAAGTTCTCTTTCAGCTCTTTTCAGACTCCCAAAAAATGAAAATATTGCCGAGCACTTTCCCTTTCGACATCGTAAAAGGAATTGAAATGAAATATACTATGCATAAGTTTAACCCTTTTCCAAACTGAGATAGATTATTGTTTTACGAAAAAGGAAAACCCTAGTCAAACATGACTAGGAGGTTATCTTAAGTATTATTTTATTCTTTTTTGGATTTGAGGGAATATTATACTAAAAATAACCTGTGTATTTTTCTTTTCGTCCCTTTTTAAAACTCTCTAAACATGAAAAAGGACTGAGCTTTCACTATCATTAGACTCGCTAAATAATCAAATAGAGACGAGATTTTCCATCATGACAATATTGAGTTTCAACTTCGCTAGACTCGTTAAATCATAAAATAGCGATGGATTCACCCAAAGGGTGGAATTATACATCAAGCATATCTTATCCTCCTCAAGATTGTTAAAAAATAGAGAGGTACTTGTCAGCAATGACTTCGGAAAATTGGAAAGGGATAAAACACTTTTTGGTAGCAAGTCGCTCTTGGACATGAAATTCATTCACTTCATCTATGTGATTTTTGGGTTGGGTAATCTCCTTGACAGTATATATTATCTATCGTCTATCATACCATCCATCACTTTGGTTTTGGATCAATGCTGCCAATTCATTCAATGTCACTTATATGTTCAAAACAAGTCACTTAGTTATTCCTCATCCTTTGGAAAACTCATAAACATTCATTGCATGGCCACGATCTCTAAAATTACTTCAACAGTCACATTGTGTCTATAAAATCATTACTCCTATTTTGTGCCGTTGATGGGGGGAGTATGAAAGCCCTCCTGTGACGACTCACTTCCTATTGAAATCAGCTCATCATCCAGGAAGTTGACTTAGAAACAACCTTGCAGTACCTTGGATCTTGCTAACATCAATGACGGGTTTCTCACTTCTAGCGATATGTTTACATCAAAGGCCTTTGATCGAAATAATTTGTATGGTGTGCAACATCAAATAATCTATTCACACCATGCAGAATGTATTGTCATACCTTGAGAGAAATTATCATCAACAGTGGTTTCTCTTGAGTCTATCAACGGTTCACATCATTGGCTGGTAATCAGACGGTGTCTTCCCATGTTCGACTGTAGATCACATATTTGCATGGTTAGACTCGTACTTAGGAGATCGAATGAATGAGATAGAAGGCCCTGGATCTAGTTTACTAGATCTGGGCTACGATTTCAGGAGTAGTGCCAAATCATCCTTGCTATGGTTATTACTCAGATGGTCATCCTATCATGGGTCTATATTTGTAGACAAGTCTACATCTATAGATGAATTTCTGATGTTATGATATATTATGTGTTGAGTATGGGAACGCCTCCCTCAAAAATTCATGTCCAATATGAAAAAAAATCAAGATGTAATGTATTGTAATTGATGCGGGTCACTGTCCGCTTCAGATCCTAGTCATAAAATCATAAAGAATTGAATGAACATTACCATTTGTTACTTCATGCTTTAGGGGGCAGTTCTTACAGGGGAATTTGAGCATCATCCCCAAACAAATATCAATATCCATTAGGGTCTATCATACTCTAAATTATTTTCTACATGCACTAAATGAGTCATCCCATTGATGTTTTTCCTTCATGAAAGTTTTACTACTTAGATGCCAGTTGAAGTTCCCCATTGAGACATCAACGCACCGCTAGACTGCAGTAACTTCTTTGCAGAG
>JAXQQM020084065.1:0-20997 GCA_034641835.2 Pinus albicaulis
GATATTGGCAGATCCAGCATAGATCTGAAAAGATAACAGTAGATCTGACCCAGGGGGACGCAGATCTGGAGGCCTAGGACGCAGATCTGGATTGGAGGCTTCAGATCCAGTAGATCTGAGCATATAGGACGCAGATCCATCAGGGGGGACGCTGATCTGGTGAGCAGGATCATGTGAGTGGGGCTTGACAGCGTTTTCCAGCATTACTAGTCTTGAGGAGCTGATCCATTCATCTGGAGGTTTTTGTGGCCAGCATTCCATCTGTTTCTGCGCTGTCACTAGCAGAGACAGCGTTTTTATTGGTGAGGGTTCGGAGGACTGAAATCAGCCATCTTCTAGTCTTCAGCTCATAGTTCCATTGCAGTCCAGCAGCAGTTCTTCATAGCAGCTCTTCAGCCAGCTAGGACGCTGTCCTTATTTGCAGCCATCATTTGTTCTGAGAGGGTCTCCACTTGCCTAGGGCAAGGATAGGTGCACTCATTCTGGTTATCTTGTACTCCTCTCTATGTACTTTCAGATTAATAAAATGGCTTAGTTTTCTGGCATTCTATGTGTACTTGTTCCATGATCTGGTACTAGCATTGTATTTTCTATATCTGTCTGGCATATTTCTGTGTATTACTGGTTATTTCCCTTTGGGGATATTACAGAAAAAGTTGCCATCAACAACTCAAAACCGCACACGGCCTAAAAACCAAGGCACACAATCAAACGACCAACAAGCAAATTCTAACAGGGCGTGTGATCGCAGGTGATTTATTTTACCACATTGAAACTTAGAAACTTCACCGTTTCATGTTTTAAGAGTCGAGAAACAGATGAAAGGTGACTCTATCTCTTTCAGTTTTGAAGCAAGCGTGAAAGGACAAGCGCTTGGTGATCCTTTCAAATTTAAAGAGTCAGAAAAGATCAAATGACTACTCAGGAATACTAGGCAAAGGGTGTACCAAATAACCGTGAATTGCAATATACACCTTGGTTTCAAAATGAAAAAGAAATCAACCAAGGACTTAACGTACGTGCAGGCAATCTCCCTGAATGCTGTGTTCGGTGTATCACGGGTATAGGGCGGCAGACTCGGCTTCCTATGGATAAAGGATAGAAACCTAGTGGGGTCTCCCTTTATATACGCGACGGTACGGGGAGCACAAGTCCGTACTAGCGCTGTCTAAAGCCAAGAGGCGAACGACAGCTACTAGGTTTAACGACGCCGGAACACGTCTCTAACCTAGACCTCTAAATGTTTCATTAATGTTTCAATGCTTCCTTAGGTAAATTGAGTAAATTTTATGGTTGATCTTCAATTATGTTTCGGTTTCAAGGCCCTACCATATGTCATATGACAATCTCCTGTATGCAGCTATATGAGAAAAGAAATCTTTCAATTCGATGAATGCTATCTAGTTAAAGGAAGAGTTTCAAACAATGATGCAACAAACAACAACACTGCAAATGAAATCTTTTCCAAACTAGATGACTTTCACTATCCAAAAGTAATTTCAAACATTCAACGATGCGAATAATGCAATGTAATCTATGCAAAATCCTCTTTTTCGAAAACTATGCAATTGTAATCTATGCACAATTTCCTTTTCTTTTCAAATGATAAGAATGCACTCAATGCATTTTTCGATGAAATGAAAATCTACTTAATGCATGCTTTTAATGAAAGAGAATGCACTCAAAGCGATTTTTAGCTTTCAAACATTAAACAATGTGATCTAAGTTCAATGATAAATCTCAAAATACTCTTCAATGCAATGTGATCTAATGCATTTTAACAAAAAGAACACTTTGAGATGAAAACTAAATAAACGCAAATCTTCTTAATGAAGGATGAATGCAAAAGAGATGTAAAAAAACACTAAGAATGCAATCGTTGTTTCAAACACTTTGTAATGAAATCCCTCAAAAGGCGACAAGACATATGAGGTCAAACACAAAGAGGACTTCCAAAGCAAGAGATCAAAACAAGGCATTCATTCCCTTTTACATCAAACAATCATGGAAATAAGACATTTCAAACAATGAGCAATGTAATCTATGCTCATACAGTGAAAAGACCAGAAGGGAAAGACACACTGGTGAAGGATTTAGGGAAAAGTCTCAATTTTCACACACCCTGAAATTGGCACGACTTTATCATTCACAACTAGTGCCAACTGGCGCGACTTGCTCACTGACAACTAGCACCAATGGCAAATTGGCGCGGGTTGCTAACTGACAACAAGCGCCAACGCCTAAAAATGAAAAAACAAAGAATTTCTCCCAACCAAGACCAGACTCACCACTTCAAGCAGAATCTCCAAGACTCAAATGAACCATGTAATCTAGGCTCAAAGCGAGACAAAGCGGAATTCAAATGAAGAAGAAGCCAATCACTCAAATAACACAATAAAATGATAGACAACCACCAGATGAATGCAGAGAAGCAATCACAAAGTTGATTGAACAGATAGAAACCAAAAACTCCCACGGGAGGCTCGACACACAATAGCACCTAGATGCCCTAGGGCTAGAATGTAAAATCGATAGAAATAGGAAAACAACCCAAGGATGAAGGTCACAGTCAGTCAAACAAGGCTCCAGAACACTCAGGCAGTCGAAAAAATGAAACCAAAACCACAGATCAGGCTTAGAAAGCTCAAAACCAAGCAAACCCTAGCACCTTTCAGCATTGGCGCGACTGTCAGGTTGAAACTAGTGCCATGACAGGATTGGCGCGGGTAGTAAACTGGCAAATAGCGCCAATTGGCGTGACTGTCAGGCTAACAAGCGCGCCAGTCAAGTTTACTATGTAAAAATAAAAGAAAGCAATCCAAGAAGCAGACCAGTGATGTTGAATCTCAAACCCAAAAACCAAACTCACGAAAAGAGCCAGCCAAAAGAGCTGATCAAGCAAGCAAAGTCAAGAATCGACCGAAAGACAACACAATACTCCAAGTGTTTAGTTCATAAACTAGACCGGAGATTGACTGAAGTAGCATTCATCTACTTTCGCTAATGCAAAGCAAGAGCGTTTCGAAGGCTATCTGGCTAACTTCAGGCTCCGTCTATAGTTTATAAAGAAAACAACAAGCTAGCTCCCCAGTGGAGTCGCCAATTTGTTGTAGAGGTAAATCCCCTCTGCGGACAGAGGCGATCCCTACTAGCCCAGATCAGGTCTAGCAACAATCGTACCACGCTAAGGTGCAAGTTCCTAATTGCAATAGACCGACTTGCGATGAAGGCCTACCTCAAGTTCAACGTTGTTGTTTGTAGGGAAGATGGCGCTCCCGTTTCCTTGCTCCAGCAGATCACAATCCTCTCGCTCGCCGCGATCGAACACCTGCACACACAAGAAACACAACAAACACAAGCGTAAAACCCGATATATGCAATTATGTATCAGTCAGAGAAGACACAACTCATGATCATAATGAACAATACGAGTGGAACCATAACCAATAGTCGCTTATCATTAATTCATACAAAGGAAAATACAACCAGGCTCTGATGCTGAACCTTCCTTCGGCGGGTCGTCAGCGGAATACGTCTCGGTAAAGCTTGTCGGGAATGGGGACAAGCCTCTCTCTTCGATCGTCAATCTCCTTGCTATGGATTTGGCACTATGAGGACTATCAAAGCTCTTGCAGCATTCTTTAGGCTATGAAGGCTCTAGGAGATCTTGGAGACTAGCTTGCAAAGAGAAATGGCAAGCTTATATAGATGGTGGAAGAGGAGTTGGGATCCCTACAATCATGGGATTGGCCCTATCCTCAAGGAAGATTCCATGAGAGGTGGAAAACTACTTCCTCTACATGGAAATCCGGAGCCAAACGTCCCAACTCAATTTAGAGACCAGTTCAGGAGTTGGTTGGAGTCAATCTTCCGCCATTTATTTTTAAAAAACACCCTTTATTAAGCCTGGCACGAGTGCGACTCTAAGACAGAGCGTCAATTAGCGTGCCCTCTTTGGAAGATTTCCCCCATTGGCGTGGGTATAACACTGGCTAGTCGCGCCAAGGATGAAAAGGCTATTTTTAGGGTTTTTCACAAGGAGATGTATTCATGGGAATGAAAGTCCATGTCTAGGGGAATGCCATGAAAGTGTTTCAGATCATGTCACTGCTCACAGGTCACGGAATAAGCCCTCCAATGTGCGGGACGGGGAATTGCAGGGACGGTGACAAATTGTCGTATAACGGGTTAACAGAAATAATTTCTGCATAAGAATTAAGATTCAGAAATTTCTACACTGTTTAGCACAAGGAATTTCCAAGCAAGAATTCCAGCCTCTCTTTCGGTGGACTTCGAGTGCCACCCTAAGGAGGAATTTTTGAATTCAGTGGGAGGTAAATTTGCTAGAGATTGTGGTACCTTTCAACCCATTTCTCAGCCAGTTCGATTTCCAGGGAGGACGCAGGGATCAAAGTCGTAGCACTGAGTTGGGGAAGAGAAAAGGGGTATTTTGGGCTGAGAATTTAGCAAAAAAATTTCCCTCAAGTTGGACTAGCATTTGTGGAGATTTTGTGCTGGAAGTTGCAGCTTTTGTGAGAGCCAAATATACGTATCTAGGGCCTGCGCAATAGTGACATTGAGTAAAATTCGTGGGGTTGAATACTTCATGCTTGTGCGGGTTTTTGGGAAGGAAATCCACTCACCTCTCCGGAGGTAATTTCCAGGGCAGTTCTACATCAGATTGAGGAGAACCAAGTGCCAAATCTAGCAGCTAAAGTGTGGGGGACATAGTTTCTGCCAGGTAGGGCGTAGCACCAAAAATTGTGTAATCTCGAGAGGTCGGAATTAGCCCAATTCCTTTATGGGTTTTGTTGGTTAGGCGTTAGGGAGTTTGCTCCTAATTTTGCAAAATTTTTGGAGGAGTTTTGGTGCCCCAAAACAACAGGACTATTTGGTAGCTAGTTAGGAGCTGGAGAAGTGAGCTTAAATTTTGGGTCCCAAGTGATTGGTAAAATTTGCCCAAACCCTTTTTGGTTTTTTTTGGGTTTTTGGCGGAGAGCTCAAGATAAATTTGGCAAAAAAAAGTGAGCACTTTTGGAGGCTCAAACATCGGTTTCTTCTAGCCAGCAGTTGAAAATTTCCAGGGCCAACGCAAAACATTGCGGAGAAGCCTTTCCTCTGCATCCGAGTAGCATCTTTCTCACCTGGGATTGTTTAGCTTGCTTTGGCAAGCCCATTTGCACACATTTCATTCATTGTACTCTTCTCCATATATAATAAAATGGCTGAATTTTGACATAGTTCCGGTGTAAATTGTGGGTGTTTAATTGTTGTTTAAAAATTTCGGTGTTGCATGTTATTTTTCTTTGCTTATCACTGTTATTTCCTTTTTGGAACATTGCAGTGGTACCAGAGCCATAATCTTGGCTCAGCCTGTGGGAAACCCTTCATTATATGACAAGACAAGAATAAAAAAAGAACTAAGAAATCATGGGATCCAAAGAAAAGTTAAAATCAAACAACATGGTAGTAATCTTGAATGAGGTGATTAGGATGCAACAAATGATGATTGATACAACAATTCAGAATCAAGACCATTCTCAATTATACAACAAATCCACTATGCCCAAAATTGTGGATAGTGCATCAAGATGGAAAGACATGGTTGTAACTGAAGTGGAGTTATTGGAAGCCAATTCGAAGGCATATCAATCATTGGGACATGACATTCAAGCGCCCCTCTCTTTTTGGGAGTTCTGTGAACTAAGAGACATGCACAAATCAGTGGGAATTCAGTGGAATTATGCAAGGATGATGAGGGGGATTAAGGAAGAAGATGAAAAAGTAGTTGAAGGGGCCATGGTTATTAGCAAGGAGATAGTTGAGCATACACCCGCTGTTGGCATGCCATCCGTTGTTGAGGTATCCATTGATGAGGTATCAGGGGTTGTGACTGAGTTCTCAAGTGATAGTAATGCACTACAGGTTGATGAGGTGGCGGGAGACATCTCCACTGTTGTTGAGGAGTCGATAGGTACGAAGGCATCTGGATCTATGACAGAGTTGTTGGATGACAATCACGTGCAACTGACTGGAGAGTATGTCCTGCGTGTTGGGTTGTCTATGGAGGAGCAATTGGTGGCTCATCTTAAGTCCATGATGGAGGACGATGTGCAACCATCCTTTAGGCTAGCCATTGATGAGGGGCATCATAAAGACCATGTGTTGGGATTTCAACACAGTTCGCTTCAGACGCACACTCACGAGATTTGCAGTGTTATTAACCCACCCTTACGCATTGGATTGAGGAAGGAGGAGTTGTCTAGACATACTCGAGGGGATGGTCATGTTAGCAGGACTGAGTGACATGAGTTGAGCATGACATCACATCAGCTTGGAGGGCTTGTTCCTTCCACATGGGATTGGATGGCGAGAGGCACTGAGTTGGTACCCGATGGAACAAGCTAGGCGGTTGGATACATCCATGGCCACATTTTAGCAGAGGCCATGGATTACCAGAGGGACACGAGTGCCATATTGTTGTTGGGATCCAGGTGGGATTTCCCATCACATCATAGAGTCGATAGGTGATGGTAGAAGCTGCGTGATGGGCACACACACATTTTCAGATATCCATCAGAGCCCTGGACAACACTAGTGATAGGATGGTTTGATGGGGGAGTAGGAAAATTTCATGAGTTGTCTTGGCATATTTACTGTGTATGGAGTCACAGGGTGATTAGCCTACTCTGGCAGGAGTTGGTAGGAGGAGGTGGCATTGGCAGGCCACCAGACAGGGCATTACATGGAGATGGTGCTCTCTCATTAGTATATTGGACACCGGAGCTACAAAGGATAGGCACAATAGTGTCATCCATGTTGGCATGTGAGGAGTCGGGCCACTTAGGCCTTTCAGGGCAAATGGGGAGATATAGCCCACATCATGGAGGGTTTACTAGCAAAGTGGTGGATACTTTGGCACATGTAGCATACCTTATGTTACAGGATGGTACGATAGTGGGCAGTGGTACAAAAGACTGCATAGAGTTATGTCGTAGGGTCCAGTGTTATGTAGAGGAATGTGGACTGATGCGTACAAAACCAATTTTAGGCCATAGCATCCATTGGTGTGCAAGGCTATGCAGCGAGGAGCAATGGCCTGCAGAGGAGCATGGAGATGCATGGTGACATGTTGTAGCATGTTGGTTTACACTATGGAGTAGGAGGAGTGACTCACATCACATTGAGTACCCGCATGGAGTGTCTGGTACAGTGACACAGGTAGGACATGAGGTGATACAGGATGGGACAACAGGGGGGTATCCAACGGTGTACAGGGGTAGGCTGTGATGTACATTGGCATGTCGAGGAGTACAAGGATGCTCGGTGGAATGCAAAGGCATATGGTGTCGCACAACAAGGTCTTGGAGTGTTGCCTACAGGAAGAATTATGGATAGAGACACCGGGCATATCGTTGGGCATAGTTCACACAGGATCGACAGGGACGCAGATGAGCGATACTTCATAGTATCCATGGGGAGTCACGCCTATCCCTCTTCTACATAACTTATAGGCACATGTGATTTGGTTGTCGTCCCTTGACACTCTGGGCACGAGCAACAGAGGGATGAGAACTCACCTGAGATATGTGGAGGGGACTCAGCGCACCAAGGTTGAGACTCAAAGATGGCATTGCATCAGGGCATGAGCTGGAAGGTACAGGTTTGGGGAGTGCATGGGTTGCTGCAGCAGTAGCGTATGTTTCATTGAGTCAGGGCATGAGCTGGAAGGTACAGGTTTGGGGAGTGCATGGGTTGCTGCAGCGGTAGCATATGTTTCACCCTTGAGTTCACACTTAAGGGGATACATGACACATTTCGAGCGAGGCACTCAGAGGTGTTATGGGAACATATACAACAGATGGATGACCTCTCTTGTGGGCGAATGTTTAGGCTCCAGGCAGTATCGAGTTGTGCTTTCAGGAGGCAGGATTGCAGGTTTCACGATGTGGTATGGTAGGCACATGGCATTTTTGAGTACACCAAGTTGATTCATGCTATGAGGAGTCTATATATTGATTATATGCAGGGGGTAGAGATGTGGAACAGGAGGGTTCTAGCACTCCTCTGGACTATGTCGTAGCGGATATGGTTATGGGGTTTGGGGATTCAGTTGGCTGACAGGTTACTCTATTTTGTGATAAGCAGGATCATGGCAGAGGGTGATCTAGCTCACTTTGGGGTTGACTCATGGGGGATCGCTCAAGCCTCCATTGTATGGCGGGGGAGGTTTTTCTAGTTGTTGCTTAGGATCGGGATTGGCGATGGATGGGTAGATATTGACATCAAAGAGATACTTGGGCATGATGAGCTTGATCTTCATCGATATTTCGCCACCAAGTTTTAGAGGAGGAGGATATAGGGTGCCCACGATGGGAAACCCATCAGAGCCAGAGTAGTGCAACGACAACATGGTGGCACCCTTCTGAGGCTAGCATGGGACCCGGGCATCGCAAGACTGACAACTCAACGACCTTGAGGATGAGTTGGCTACCACAGGGGGAGATCATTCAGATCTTCCAATGGGCTTTTGTGACTCGCTGATGGCATGGGGGACTTCATCAGCATGGCAGGTTGGTCAGCAGGAGGATATCAGGGGAAGCCCATGCAGGAGAGATTTCATCCCCATAGGGATTGGATTGTATCTTCAGAAGTTTACTCTTGGACTGCAGGAGGTGGACTACTCGGCAGGGCAGTTTCATGGGGAGTCGGACAGAGTCATACATTATCATAATGCTTTACTTATTGATAGTATGCAGAGAGATTCTGGTACCCACTCCTTGTTGGATAGTGAGCGAAGAAAGGGGTGCTTCACAGTGATCAGGATGGCTTGGGATCGGAGTAGCGAGGGATTCCTTCATGACCAGATAGTGCAGAGATCAGGGATGACTTAGTGCCACATTTGGGATCCTAGTATTATTAATGGTGATAGTGGTGATCAACAGTTGGAGGGGGCACTTGTTCAGGCATTGCTTGAGGACAAGCAATTTTTGGCGGGGAGGACTGTAATATCCCCAAATTTTTTTTCCGCATTAGAGACGATTTTTGGAAGAGGAGGCAATTTTGGCATTGGGACTTAGGAGGAAAAAGGGAAATCACAGCTTTAGTGGAGAGTGGGGACCACAAGGAGAGAAATTCGATCCAAGTGGCATTTTGCATTAGTGAGAAGAGAGAGAGAAAGGAAGGGGTGCGAATTAGTGGAAGGTGGGGACCACCGAGGGAGAGGGCCAACAATTATAAATAGAGCTTGGGGGCCTCCATTTGGAATCTTTGATCATTTTTATAAATCAACTCTAGTTCTCGAGTTGCTTAGCCAAGACAACCCATGTTGTTTAGCACAAGGAATTTCCAAGCGAGAATTCCAACCTCTTTCACTAGACTTCGAGTGCCACCTTTAGGAGGAATTTCTAAAGTCAGTGGGAGGTAAATTTTCTGGAGATTGTGGTACCTTTCAACCCATTTCTCAGCCAGCTCGATTTCCAGCGAGGACGCAGAGATTAAAATCGTACCACTGAGTTGGGGCAGAGAAAAGGGGTATTTTGGCCTAAGAACTTAGTAAAAATTTCCCTCAGGTTGGACTAGCATTTGTGGAGATTTTCAGGGCTGCAAGTTGCAGCTTTTGTGAGAGCCAAATATGCCACTCTAGGGTTTGTGCAGTAGTGACACTGGGTAAAATTCGTGGGGTTGAATACTTCATGCTTGTGCGGGTTTTCGAGAAGGAAATCCACTCACCTCTCCAGAGTTAATTTCCAGGGAATTTCTACAACAAATTGAGGAGAACCAAGTGCCAAATCTAGCAGTTGAAGTGTGGGGGACGCAGTTTCTACCATGAAGGGCGTAGCACCAAAAATTGGGTAATTCCAGGAGGTCGGAATTAGCCCAATTCCTTTATGGGTTTTGTTGGTCAGGGGTCAGGGAGTCTGCTCCTGATTTTGTAGAATTTTTGGAGTTTTGGTGCCCCAAAACTTTAAACAACAGGACTATTTCGCAACCAGTTAGGAGAAATGAACTTAAATTTTAGGTTCCGGGTGATCAATAAATTTTTCCAAACCCTTTCTGTGTTTTTTTTGGTTTTTGGTGGAGAGTTCAAGGTTAATTTGGCGGAATTTTCTGAGCAGTTTTGGAGGCTCAAATAGGGGTTTCTTCAAACCAGCAATTGCAAAATTTCCAAGACCAGCGCAGAACATTGCGGAGAAGCCTTTCCTCTGCATCCGAGTAGCACCTTTCTCACTTGGGATTGTTTAGCTTGCTTTGGCAAGCTCAAGTGCACACATTTCATGCATTGTACTCTTCTCCATATATAATAAAATGGTTGAATTTTGGCACAATTCCGGTGTAAATTGTGGGTGTTTAATTGTTGTTAAAATATTTTGGTGTTGTATGGTATTTTGCTTTGTTTATCACTGTTATTTCCTTTTTGGAACATTACACCATACCATGTCATTGATCACTTGTACTTGATGATTGATGGGTTGGCCAAGGAACTGTTCCTCCCCTTAGGGTTGGAAGTACCTAATAGGGCCTTCTGATAACCCTCCCATATCTATGCATGGTAACTTGTTTACATATCATATGTTAGGAAGACTTTTGAAGATGATGCTTGTGTGAAGTACTTTGATGCCTTTTATATTAAATATGATCCACTCTAATGCTCTTACGGTTTGTGCACCACCAATGTTGATCTCACTTGATTTTGTGAGTTGTCTTAGATGTTTTCTCCTGGGTATAGTTGCCATCACTTGCGGGATTGTATGATGCTTCTCTAGCAATTCAGAGAGAAAGACATTAGTCCTATCACTTGTGTTAATCCATAAAATAATAAAAATAAAATCCTAAAATTTTCATGTTTATGTTTTCTAGGGTAAATTATAGTTAAGTTATAGCACAATATGGAATTTTCAACATTATTTACCTTGGACCTTATTGTCCTAGGGTTAGACTTTGCATGCATTCAATTGGAAAAGTGAATATTATTTTACATGCATTTTTCAGCAATTAATTGGGGCTGGCATCTAGGTTTCTATTGCTTTTTTATGTGTTTCCAACCATTGAAAATTGTTGTAATTTATTTCTTTGTTTATTCATTGAATAGCCCTATTTTTCACTTGTTTATCATATATTCTAGGGCTGTTCACTTAATGTTTGCATGTTGTAATTTTGATAATTAAAACCCTAGTTTATAGTAGCAATGTGTAAACTCTAGATTGCATGTGTTTAGGAACCTATTTGAGCATCTTTAGGACTTACTAAGCTCTCTAGATTTAGCCATAGGGTCCTTTGAACTCACAATCTTGGAGTTATATCTTAATTCATCTGAAACCATAATCATTGAGTATTTATCATTGGGTCAATCTTGTGGTAGAACCCTTAGGGGGTAAATAGTCTAATACCATTTGGGTTATTTAATACCTAAAATCTATCGGGGAAGCCTCCCTTGTGGGGATTGTTACTTGTATCTAACCACAAAATAATAGGGGAGTAGTTCCCAATGTGACAATCGTAACTTGTCCCTTTCTTGCTTGTTACCCACCAAAAAGTGGGCAACCCATAGGAGAAATTTCTAATTTTCCTCTTTCTTGGACAGCCAACCAACCAACAAGCCTGCTGATCAGCACATGACATGATGCCATAGATCCTCCACTTCTTGATTTGGTCATATTTTTTCTCTCATCTGGCATTCTCTCTTGAAGGAACATCAATCATCCATCGGTAGATACTTTAACCATTTTGTAATCATGTGTTTTCACTTGATTTTTTGGGGCATACTAATATGAATCAAGGGATGATTTGGATGATTAACTGATTTTTGATTGTATTCTTGTTCCCTCACTTCACCTGGGAGGTTAGTCTTTGAGTCTAGTCAGTGGAACCTCCTCTGAGGCCTTACGGCTTTAGGAAGGACACTATTGGGGAGGCTTTTATTGAAGTAGTGTGTCCATGGCATTCCATACTTACCACTTTCCATATTTCCCATTACTCCATCTCCATTCTTCAGGATGGTGATCATTGGTCATGGGGATTGGCAGCCTCTCATTCCCATCCTTGAGTTTGGGTTGGAAAATTTTTCCCTTGAGGTTGATGCAACTAAAATAAAGTTAAAAGCAAAAGAAAGCCACAATCAAAGAAAAACATAAAATGCAAAAGATGGTTGGGAAATTTGATTAGCACATGGGAAAAATCTTAGCATGAGCTCTACCCCCCCTCATTAGTGTGAAAATTCCTACACTAGAATTCTATTCTAGCAGTTAGTATTATTTCTCCTAATTGTTAATTAAATTAACAATCTATCTGCTACGGAAAATATCGAAATAAACACACTGCAACTTTCACAAATAAAATTCTGCTGAAAAATAAAACGATGTAAGCTGAGAAATACTAGCACACACATAAAATATAACACAATTATTTTTGGACAAAAGTCCTCGAAAAAACTCAACTTGGGAAAACTTGTGTAACATTGAGGGTTTTTATTATTGTGCAACAGTGAAATTCTGAGTACAATTTGGATGCCTGAAACTAACAAATCCACAGGAAGAAAATATGGGAAAAATTATTGAAGGGATTTACCCTTCCTCCACAAGCAATTCCTGACACAATTTGCCAACAGAAAACTCGGCCTCCTGAAGCCTCTGTGTCACCCTCTGCGCTGCACTGCGCAACCACTATGACGTCAAGCCTCTAACTGGTCTCCCGATGAAGTAGTTTTGCCTTCCGTCGTTGTGAAATTTGTTCCTCCGCCTCCGAACCTTTGTCTCCGACCTCTAGATTCGCCACATAGCTTCTCCGCACCTCGAACTTCCCTCTCTGAAGGTACCGCACAAAGCTCCGCGCTACCTCACTAGGATAACTCGACCCTCTTGCTATTTCCTCTCCGGATCTGGAAAACTTCCTCCGCATCACTGTCCCTACCCCTCACTCACTACTTCCATCTCTAGCTCTCTCTGGCAACTAACTGTTGCTACTCTGGAAATCGATCTACCAAGAAATCGAACTGCTCAAGTGTCTCAAGTGTCTTCTCCATCACCACATCGATCTCCTCTTATAATCCATTGTTGGAGCACCAACGGCCAAGATTAAAACATAATCAATGGCTAAGATCATCTTTGCATCGATCCGTGTGACTTTCTAGATGATTCTTGCCTTATCTCAATTAATACTGATTAATTAACCATATTCCCTAAGTTTAGACTTAAGAAATATTAAAAAAAACAGTTAATAATCTAATTGAGACACTTCTAGTTGGAATTTCCATAAACGATTTCTGGGTTTTGGAGATCTCATGTATTCTAGCCTCTCCACAAAATTTCATGGCTAGAAGACGTCTGATGCTACAAAAACTAACAATTATCCATCACACGGTTCCTTGAGCACATGATGTTCCATCTAGAAAAGGAACCTTTGTATTTTCCCGACTAGGGTTGCGGGGGAGCCCCCCTGCCCCACCCCCTTGACCCTGCTACTAAAACGCTTTTCGAACGAGAGCATTTTGGGAGCACATAAAAAGCGCGCTCCCGAAAACGTTCCCCCAAATCAGCAAAAACGCTCCCTGCCATAATGAGAGCGTTTTAGGGAGCGCTCCCCTCACTGAACAAACGCTCCCGTCTAAAGGCATGTGATGCCGGCCACGCGGAGGAGAGGGAAGGATGCGGAATTTTTTGGAGGGAAAGAGGGGCGGGTTGGAAATAAAAAGCGCTCCCTCTCCCTCATTATCATCATTCATTCAAGAGAGAGCAAGAGAGGAGAGGAGAGAGCAAGAGAGGAGAGGAGAGCGCAAGAGAGAGCAAGGGAAAGGAGAGCGCAAGAGAGAGCAAGGAGCTTGGAGCTTGGAGAGGATATTAGAGCTTGGGATCGAAGAACAAAGAGGTAGGAGAGTCTAATCTAGATTTTTTTTTCTATGTTGCATTTTTAATTTGTTTAAAAATAAAAAATTGAAATATTTTTTTCTATGTTGCATTTTAATTTGTTGAAAAATGAAAAGTTGATATATTTTTTTTCTATGTTGCATTTTAATTTGTTTAAAAATTAAAAATTGAATTTTTTTTTTCTATGTTGCATTTTTTCCTTTTCCCATTTGGCATTCCTCCATTTTTTTGCAGGCTAAAAACTTGAAACATCATGTCTATATGGCTTGGCATTTTCTTCTTGTTGGTTCCGTTTTTTGTTATTATGGTGTTGGAGAGTAGAAGAAAGAGGGCTATTCCAGAAGAGGAGGATGGAGAAGTGGGTTATAGTGGATTTGATGAAGATCCTGAAGAGGAGTACCACGCTGAGGAGGAAGGGGAGAGTGGAGATAATGAGACCACAATCACACCAACTAAAATTGACCAAACACCATTGTGGAAATATGTTAATAGGCCTAAAGCAGGGAAAGGGGTGGAACCACTAATTTTTTCCCCCCATTGCAATAAAGAATACACAGGTTCATACACCCGTGCCAGAAGACACCTTTGTGGGAAAACGCCATGGGATGGAGATAAAAATGTAGGAATCAAAGCTTGTGTAAGTGTGTCAGCAACAAATAGAACCAAATACATAAGAGAAGAGGAGGAAGCCCAATACAAATCTAAAAGATCTAAGGGGTTCTTTGAATCTTATGCACCATCACATCATGCACAAAGAAGTCTATCAACTTCCACCCATGGTAGTGGATATGGAGGCACACCTGGCACAGGAGCAAACATCTCTTTAAGGCATAGAACCATATAATATTTCCTTGATGAAGGGTCTAGGAATGATGTGAATTCAAAAAATTTCCGGTTTCTCTATGCATGTGGGGTACCCTTCAATGTTCTTCGCTCACCTTATTGGCATGAAATGGTTTCTGCCATTAATGATGCCCCCAAAGGATACAAGAGCCCTAGGTATGACAAGGCTAGAACTGTGGGACTTGATAATGAAAAAGCAAAAATAACTCATTCTTTGAGTAGAATGACAAGTTCTTGGAATGAGCATGGGGTGTCCATTGTATCTGATGGGTGGAAAAATGTAAAAGGCAAACCATTGATAAGTGTTCTTTCTTTGTCTATTAGTGGTACACTATTCCTTTCATCATATGATTATTTAGATAATTTCAAGACCGACATCAACATTGCAGAACCATTACTTGACACAATTGAACGTATTGGGCCATACAATTTCGTCCAAGTCATCACTGATAATGATGCTAATTGTAAGGCATCGAGAGCAATTATTGAGGATAAATATCACAACATATTTTGGTCTAGGTGTTTGGTTCACACAATGAACCTTTTGATGCATGATATAATTAAAAACAAACAACCTCAATACAGATGGATTGGTGATTTGTACAAGAGAGGAAAAAAATGATAAGATTTATTACAAATCGTATCAATACCCATTGGCTTTTCCGCAGCCACTCAACATTGGAGTTGTTGAAGATTGCAAAGACTAGATTTGCTAGTTATTACCTCACCTTCAGGTGCCTTTTGAAGGTAAGAGAGTCATTGGGAGCCATGGTATCAAGTCCACACTGGCAAGTATTAAAGGATAGGGCAACAACATGAGTTGACATGCAAGGTTTTGAACAGGTTGAGGAGACCGCTCTTGATCCTTTGTTTTGGGCACGTGTGAGGGAAATTTTGAATTTCACCAAGCCCATTAATAGCATGATTCGCTTCGCAGATATAGATAAACATGATTTAGATGGATAGCATGTTGGGGCAAATAAAAGATGTTGTTAAGGAAAATGATACTAACTTGTATTCAATGATTCACAACTCTGTGCGCATGGTGGAATAAACTTAATGTTCCACTACATGCCTTGGCGTATATCCTTATGCCAAAATACTACTCTCCATCTTGGTTGGGCCAACTTGTACCTGGGGGTGGGGTTAGGATCAAACCTCATACAGATCCAAAGGTACAAGAGAGATATATGAAAGCATTAGACAAGTTGCTCTCTGACAGGGAGGAGTGTGCTAAACTGCACCTTGAATTAGGAAGATACTTCAGTTGTACTAGTTTGTTTGGCTCTTTGCATGCAATGGAAGATAGAGACAGATTTGATGCTCTCACATGGTGGGAAGCATATGGCAGCATGGGACTTTTGTTAGAGTTGGCAAAAAAAGTTCTCTCACAGGTTGTAAATACTTCTTCTTCAGAGAGGTGTTGGAGCACCTACAACTTCATTCATAATGTGAGAAGAAACAGACTCAATGAAAACCGAGCAGAAAGCTTGGTTTATGTGCACTACAACTTGAGGTTGTTAAGTCATTATTGTGATCGGGCTTATGAGGATCTATCATATAAAGTTTGGGACAACCTAGAAGACGATAATTTGGAGGACGACACTATACATCTAGAAGAATTTGAAGCAGAACTTTTGAGAGATGAGGATGAAGCAACAACAGCCATGCCACCGCCACACCCACCATCCAGTAGCAGTGCCAGTGCCAATGTTCGAGTTCCAACTATTGTTCCTTCGTTGACGCAGCCTCCACCTACATCCTCAAGTGGAGGGCATGTGCCTTCTAGTTATGGTCATGGTACTATGCGGGAGGAGACTGCTATAAGACCAACATTACCACGAACTACTAAAAAAATAAACATTTCTCGTGACTGTGGAAAGGGGCCAGCAGCCAGACAATAGATAAAATAGATTTATAGTTTACTAGTCGTTTCTATTTTCTAGTAGTTTTTAACTTTTTATAGCTGTTGAAACTTGACTCTTTCATACTTATTATGATAATTTTTGTAAACAATATATGACAATTTAAGTTTGAAGTTTGAAACTTTGAAATTGGCAGTTATAGGTTTATAAGTCATTATGAATTATGAATATGATGCTTCATGAAAGTTGAAAGTTGTTTCATTTCATTTCATTTTATAACATTTCATTTCATGTTAAATATTCTTTGTTGTAATGGTTACACTTAGCTTACAAGTACAACTATGGTGATCAATGAACCAATGATGAAAAATGTTATATATTGAATTTTGAAAGCTTGAAACTTTAAGGTTTATGAATCATGAGACTTAGGAGTCAATATGTTGTATGACCCTATGACAATGAAGAAGCCAAATAATGGAGAAGCCAAACAAAGAGAAGCCATATTGTCATAATTAGTTTCTGCACTAAACAATTCAAAGGCAGCCACAAAGAAAAATGCTTTTCACCACATTAGAGGCAACCTTTGAATATGGGACCTAGACCATCTGAAAGAGGACCTTTTCCTCTTTCCAACGAGCCTTTACTTGCCCCGAAACTCCCAGTGGTTGATGAGATATGGAATTTTTAAGTTAAGAAAAATTAACCTTATTAGTGAGCCGACCTATCCTTGTCCTTTATGTCGGCCTATTTGCAGAGACGTGACCCTTCATTTTCGTAGCTGTCACACTATAAATATACAGTTTGGTCCTCATTTTTTAAGGAAAAATTTGGTCAAGAAATACAGAGATATACCACATTTCACACCTTGTGAACTAGGGACACCGAGGAAGTCTTTTTAAGATTTGTTTGGGTAAATATTTGAGTTGATACCCTTAGATTGGGAGCTGTCATCAAACTCAGACCTGTATACTCCTATCACAGCAGCTCAGATTGTTTTTATGGCTCACTGCAA
The DNA here is from genome assembly GCA_034641835.2 of Pinus albicaulis. Classification (NCBI taxonomy): domain Eukaryota; kingdom Viridiplantae; phylum Streptophyta; class Pinopsida; order Pinales; family Pinaceae; genus Pinus; species Pinus albicaulis. The sequence goes on from JAXQQM020084065.1 coordinate 17,583, forward strand.
TACTTCAGGACTTCGTTTTTGTGATGTGTGTCAGTGATACGGACCTACAGTGATCAAACAACTCGGACCAGGGTTATTTCTGTGGGACAGACCTTCTATTTTCTTTGGTTCGTATATCATCACATAAAGACCGGTTTGGACAGCTACTTGTTAAGGGTAAACAAGACTTAAAACCTTAGCAGAATTCTAAGCACATTTGTATAGCAGACTTTTGTTAGAGCAAGTTGTAGGCTGGATTTGGACAGTGAAGCATTAGGAGTCCTGAAGCTGTTTCATACACCTTGGATTAATTACTGTGATGCTCAGACTTTGAAAGAATTCTCTGTCTTGGATCCTGTGACTGATTAATTTGCTGCAAATAGCTCAGAACTAGTGCACAGTAATATTCTTGGGTCTGTGATTTATTCCTAGCTTGGACACCATCACTTAAAGCAATATCACCATAGGACTGTGATTGAAGATCTTCAGACCTCAATCTTGGTGAACAAGAGAACCTATGGATTATTGAAAGCAGTTTATTGTAGATCACTTGAGACAGATTTGAGGATGTTTTGAAGGACACCCAGAAAGACCATGTGACATTTAAATAGCCCCTTTGGAACAACAAAGAGAGCACCTTGGGAAATCTTTGAAAACGTTTTGAAGCAGATCAAATACATCCTACTGCAGTATTTTGAAGACATTTTATGAAGAAGTTTTGAGGATGGTTTGCTGCAGACTTCTTGGTGGAAATTTTGATACACATCTTGAAGCAGATTTGAAGTTGTCTTGAGATATTCTTGAAGACATACTGAAGCACCTGTTAAAGAGCTTGTTGGGTAAAGCATTGTGGAGACTTGCTTGACAAGAAGCCCTTGAAGAGGCTTAGAGCAGGTGCAGAACTTGGACTACCTTTTGTAGACACCTTGAAGGTCTTGAAGATAATGTTGAAGACCATGATCCATTAGCCATCATGAGGTAACTTGGAGATCTTTGTTTGGGTGACATGAAGAGCAGTGGTGACACCTTCTAAGAAGACAAGGTTGTCATTGATGAAGTGATTCGGAAGAGCAATTGCTGAAGATTGACAAGGCTCGTTGAAGAAGACATTGGGAGTCGCGAAGAACAACCAAACACATTTTGACGAAGTGAAGCTGAGGTTTGGAGCCCAAGAGGTTGGAGCCTCATAGAGACAAGGCTGGTGCCTTGGAAGATAGGGTTGGAGCCCTAGAGGATAGAAGTCCTCAAGAAACCAGGTTGGAGCCTGAACTAGATACAGGGTTGGAGCCCTAGAGGTTGGTGCCTCAAATTGACAAGGTTGGAGCCTGGGAAATTGAAGATTGGTGTCTTCATCTAGGGTTGGAGCCCTACACAAATATTGTACTTGATTTATTGAGATTAATAAAAGTATTTACTCTTATTTGTTCATTTTGTGTTCTAAATATAAGTGATCTAACTGGTAAAAATAACAATTGAAAAGAAATATTGATTCACCCCCCCTCTCAGTATTTCCAATACTTTGTTGTAATGGTTACACTTAGCTTACAAGTACAACTATGGTGATCAATGAATCAATGATGAAAAGTGTTATCTATTGAATTTTGAAAGCTTGAAACTTTAAGATTTATGAATCATGAGACTTAAGAGTCAATATGTTGTATGTTTCTAAGTTGTGGACGTGGTTGATGAAGATTATAACTTCTAGATGATTGACGTTATATGGTTCAACCTATTTTTTAATGTTTTTTATGTCTAATTCATCATTCTACATGCTTTTGTTGACATATATGCATCAAAATATAAAAAAATAGAAAAAATATATATATTATAAAAAAAACGCTCCCCGAAACGCTCCCAGACCAAGAGCTTTTGAAAATGGCACTACCGCCCTCGCTTTGGAAATGGCGCTCCCGCTCTCGCTCCTGCTCTTGCTCCCTGTTTTCACTCCCACTCCCAAGTAACCTTGGTCCCGACCTTGATGAGCAATAAACTACTTCATCATAAGGGGTATTAAATGCTAAATATCAAAAAGAAAACTTGGGCGCTTGAGCTACGTACCCAAATCAAAGCATTATCATAAAGAAGTAAAAGGCACACCAAATGGGTGGACAAAGCAGGCTGAGGAAAGGGGCAACTCATTCCTCCATGATTTCTCCCTCCTTACATCTATACACTAGGGATGTTGGACCACCATTAGCTGGTTACTTGGCTTTGGCACATTGCCCTGAAGTCATACCTACTCCATTTCCACCATCTTCGTATGCACTTTTGGATTGATGGCTAAATTGGGACCTGCCACATCCCCTTGGGGGTTGAAAACACCTAATAGGGTAATCCATCTAACCATCCCTAACATAAGGAGGGAACTCTTATATGGGACTTGGTTTAGCTAAACATTTGAAGGTGATCTTTTTGAGAAGTATTATAATGCACCTAACATTAAGTATGCTCCACTATGTTTCAAACATGGTTTTTGTAACTTAATGATTGTTGATTTTCACTTCATATTGAGATGGTTTTGTTAGGTGGTTCCCATCATAGTAACATATGCTTCTTGAGGTGATTTCCCCACCACCTCAACAGAGTAGCAGAGGTTGTACAATCCATTGCAAAGAGAGAGTATGACCTTGTTGATGCAGTGTTGCCTATCCAAAGTAGAGAGTTGGGCTACTTGATGACCCCACTTGATTCTTGACACTGGAAGGGATCCCAAATGATGAAATGTTGAGGCCATGGAGCTTGGTGTTGGAGATATTGATGACGTGCGCAATAGACCCAAGATGCGCCCACGTTGGCCTTGACACTATTTGATGAGCATCACTGGTTCAGAAGCGTAGATTATGATGGTCATCCTTGAGATCAAAGGGGAGGGCTTGCACATCACCTTTGAGCCCCAACCTTTGAGTTAGAGAGTGCCATATCACCCCTCTTTCTTCTTTGAGGGTGACATAGGGCATCATTGACATAAAGTGTTGGCTTAGAGTCACTTTGGAGGCTTGCACATGATACTTGAGATGCATCTTGGAGTCTGGAGCACTCATTAGCCCATATTACACCTTTTGGTGGCTTATAAAGCTCATTTGGAGGATGATGTTGTTAGTTTTTGTAGCATCGGACAGGTGTTCTAGTCTCAATTTGTGTTAGAGAGGCCGAGAACACAATCTTAAAACCCAGAAAAGGTTTCGCGAGATAAGCTTGCGAAACGCATTAGTTAAATTAATTAACCATCATTTAAAATTTTCCTAAGTCTAACTTAGGAAAACTAGTTAATTAATAACAATTTATTAAGGAAATGTGAGAATGCTCTAAAAACTCACATGGTTTGAGTTTGAGATGATCTTAACTGTTGATGGAGATCTAATCATGGCCATTGGTGAGCCAACGTGAGATTATAAGAGCAAGACTATGGGATGGAGATAGATACATCGAAGAAGAG